>WYDI02026883.1:0-45710 GCA_009867235.2 Psittacus erithacus | reverse complement strand
TTGGAGCAAGCTGCTCCAGTGGAAGGGGTCCCTGCCCGTGGCAGGGGTTGGAGCTGGAGGAGCTTTAAGGTCCCTTCAACCCAAACCATTCCATGGTTCTATGATTCTGTGATGGAGCTGGGAACCCAGGTGCCATGTGCATGGCTCAGGATACGAGGCTGCTGTGGGGATCAGCAGCACTTTTCCTTTGTGCTGATGGCTCGGGCTGATAACCCACAGAAACAGATTAAAGAGCACCTGGGAAGCTGAGTCACAACTTCAATGGCCCAGGATATTCCCTCTGCACTGCCCCATCCCTGTACTGGAAAGCTCCAGGGATGGAGGGGAGCAGAGCATGGGAATGAGCCCAGTGAGGTCTGCCATGGGGCTACACTTTGCTCAGTGATGCTGAGTACCTGGCACACAAAGAGCATTTTCCATGAGAACAAGTATTTTTCTCCCAAAGCATCATCACCTCTAAAGAAAATGCCCCTTGAGCAGTGTTAGCAGGGTGCTGGGGAAGGGAGGAGCAGGGCTGGGGGCACGTTAGTCCTGCACTGCTACACCAGCATGAATCCTGTGATACACCCCAAGGAACTCTGTGGGAGCCGGCTGTATTTTGGAAAACAAGCCTGTTTCTGTAGGTGTGTGACTGCACTGACCCACATTCACAAACCCTGGCACCCGCTCCCGGCTCCTCTGCCGCCAAAGTCAATCCACCCGGATCCTCCCAGCTCCTGGCTGCTCCTGGGCTCTGCTGAGGGGAGTGGGGTCTGTGCCCCATCACCCTGGATCTGCTGCTGCCCCGTTGGCTGGGGCTGGGGGCAATGCAGAAGTGTTGGGCAGAGATTTCTACCTCCCCGACATTCCCAACTCCGGGAAGGGTTTAGCGCTAAAGCCTCGACTTGTGCAGTTCAAAGAGGGTTTTGCAACATTCCCGGCATCAATCCCTCTGCGAACCCTTTGCTGTTTCGAAAGGAAAATAAATAGAGAGCAGCAGACGCCGGCGATGTGAAAACAAGCAGCCGGCCCAGCCCCACACCGCGGTTGACCTGCCATGAATGGGGCCGTGGACTCAGCACAGAGCGGGGCTGTGCAGACGGAGCTGTGTTTGCTCAGGGCCGGAGCCATAACCCCTCATCCATCCACACCGAATCCCTAAACAAAACGAGCTTCTCAAAGGCTCCTGTGCGAGGAGGGGGAGAGGCCCCGGCTCTCTGGGTGCGCAGTGAATGACCCCACTGTTTTCTGCTCACGGATTCTGATGAGTCACGAGCTATTTCTGTAAATAATAAAAAAAAAAACCAAGAGAGAGAAAAAGAAGGAAATGGACATTGAATATAAAAAATAAAAATAAAAAAGGGCCCCGTGAACATTCGTCTTTTGAAGATGGAAAAATTAAAGACTTCCCCCTCCTGCCCCAGGGGGTGGCATGGAAGCAGTGGTGGGAGCATCGAGCCGAGCATGTGTTGTGCCACGGACTTATCAAGTCAAGCATGTTGGAGCATCCCACCAAGGGTTACAGCCACATGGACCAGAGACCCTGGAGACATCAGCGGCCCAGGGAGGGGAACAGATCTCAGGGCAAGAATGCTTTGGCCACATCACTTCCTGGCCCCTGTTGCAATTCCTTAATGCTCATTAAAAACCAAAGCAAACCAACCCCACCAAAAGCATTCCCTCTTTCATTTGGTCTGTTTGATTGTCTGAAGGCCCCTCACCAGGGGCTCAGCTTGCAGCAGCAAACCCCACACCATGCTTCAGGGGTGGGTGAAAACTCATGGATTTAGGGCAAAGATGGAGAGAAGGGTGGTATTATTGTGGATGCAAGCTCTGGAGGGAAGAGAATGAGGGAGGTGGGGATGAGAAAGAGGATACCATGGTTTTCTGGGTGCATGGAGTTACTCTGCTTCCTGAGCGGAAGGGCTGGCTGGTCCCAGTCTCTTCCCCCATCCACATACTGGCTTCGCAATCAAAGCAAGAGAACTTCCATGTCTGTAGCAAAACAGAAAGGGAAAAAAGTTCCTAGTTTACAAGTTAAAAGCTCTTTCTCCAAGTGTTAAATCCATCAAAGCCAGATGCTCCTCCAGTGACCGATGGCCACAAGCCCTTGGGGGACAGGGACACGGCCCCTCTGCTGGCTCCTGCACCCGTGGCTGTGAGGGGCTGGTGGTGGCACGTTCACTGCGCCCCAGGAAGCCACTGTCAAGCTGGATGCAGTTCAGGAACCCTGGAAAAGAGCCACTGGAAAAAAGATTAAGGAAGTTTGGCTGGGCCGGAGCAGCGCTGGGAGAGGGGCTGCAGCAGCCTGTTCATATTGGCAGGGGCTGGATGCAGATGGGAGGCAGCCAGTTTGGGGCTGAAATGTGCTCCTGTCCCATCGCCATCCCTGTCCCTTTTGCTGCTGCTGCAGCTCTGGCACCGACTCAGAGTGAGGATGTCCAGGAAAAGAACATGAAGCAACAGCCAGAAGTTCCTGGTGGCAAAGCCTCCATGCCCCTGAAGTCCATTACCTGAGGGATGTGCCAAAACCTCACGTTTTTAAGGGGTAGGTGTCAAGGCTGCAAACCCGGCCCTGCTTCTGGAGCCTCCATGAGTGCTTCCCAATGGATATCCAATGTCCCGGCCATTGGTGCTGGAAGGAGGAGGTACAGGGACCTACACTGCCCCAGAGCAGAGCAAGTCACTTCTCTCCCCTCCAACACCAGGCTGGCCATCGCTCTCTCACTGCTCAAGAGCCTGCAAGGATTAAAAAGGCAGGGATTTCTTTACATCAATAATCAGAACAGAGCAGCCAGCACAGCAGCATGATAGGTAATTTATTTTATTGCATTTTATAATGCCATTGTCCATACAGATTACATGCAGCTATTCCTACTGTACAAGGGTTTACCGTCTGCCAACGCAGACACACGGAGGTTCAGAGTACAAATACACAGCAATGCTCGTTCCTTTATACAGCACAGGGGACGTGGCAGGAGGGAAGGGGTCGGCTCACTTTATACACATCCTCCCCCCCACCTTCCTCCAGCCCCCATGGACCTGTCCCACCTTCCCAGCATCACCTCCCACCCAGGCCAAAGAGGATGGAGAAACAAAGGGGGAGCAGGAAATAAGGATGAGGTTGTGGCCTGGGTGAGCCCCTGGCTCGGGCCTGTCCCCACCTTCCCCAACACTTCCAGGACAAAAACCTAGATCCAGAGAGACCCTCTGGGGCGTGAGGCTGTAAACAAAGCAAAGAAACCCTTTGGTTTGATGCAGGTTGGGCTGCTGCTGCCCCTTTGCCTCGCCAGCAGCTCCCCAGTGCTACCAGTACCCCTTCCCTTTGAGCACTGGTCTCTAACCCCCCCCCCCCCCAAGCTCTACCTATTCTAGCTATTGGGGGTGAGGAGAAAAAATCATTGAGGGAAGAAAAAAAACCATGGAAAAATGAGGAATTCCTTCAGTGGGAGATACCAGGAAAATGCCTTTACTTACAGAGAGGCGGCCACACGTTGCCTTGGCAGAACTGCCCCAAAGTGGGAAAAACCAGGAAATCCAACAAAAAATACCCCAAGGAAACAAAAAGAGCACAATTGGTGCCAGTAGGTTTGACCAGTATATATATATCTCAGTATATACAGACACACAGCTCTGCCACATGATGCGTTTGGTCCATTACCTTCCTTCCCCCCCATCCCCGCCTCGGTGTGAGTTTGAGGTAAGCCACAGAGAATGAGTTAAAATCCAAATCAGCAAAGAACCACCCAGCAGGGTGAGGGGGTATGGGGTGGGGGCATGGTACCAGCAGTTGATGGGACCTGTGGAACAGCCAGGCTGGGTGTAGGAGGATGAATTAAATTCATCCCCGAGCATCAAACCTGTGCATTCACCGACCGCAATTCCCATCTCAGCAACAGGGGGGGGAAGAGGCGACAATGGAGCCACAGGATTTCCCAAACCTGGGCATGTGTTTGAAGAAAAAAACTCCTTTACATTTATATATTTATTTATATATATATATAATATATATATAGTGCTCTTGGGAGCCGGGGTGGCAGCTAAGGACCTATCGGAATACGCGGTGATGAGGGGAAGGCATCAGGTTCTCCCTGCAGAGCTGGGCTTGTGGCTGGACTGGTTTGGATCTGGAGGTCCTGGGCAGGGTTTCGGGATGTCTGTACCTCTGGAAACACTTAAATCAAGGAATGCCACCCCAAGCAGGAGCTGCCGGTGCTGGGTGCTCTCCATGCCAGGACCACCTTTGGGTTTTTTGCCCCAAAGCAGAAACCTGGGGTCTGCAGAGCTTATTGGCATTAAATTTGAAGCGCAGGAGGAAGGCAAAGGGAAAGGACCCAGAAGAGCCAATGAAGGGGAGCAGCTCCTGAACCCCTTTGTCTTGAGGGTGCTGAGGCGCTGGCACAGGGTGCCCAGAGAAGCTGTGGCTGCCCCATCCCTGGCAGTGCTCAAGGCCAGGTTGGACACAGGGGCTTGGAGCAAACTGCTCTAGTGGAAGGTGTCCCTGCAGCACCCACCACCCAGTACCCACAGCACCAGCTATGCTGCAAATCCCATTCCATAGAGAGGACAAAGTGCCCCAGTGCAAGGCCAGGTCATTCTCTCTGCAGGGACATGGGATGTCCTAGAGCAGCACGAGGGGCGACACCGGGTGCTGGCACAGCCCTAAGAGGCACAACAGCCCCCATCAAGGAGATGCAAACCAAACCCCAAAAGCCTGGATGGAAGCAGGGGATGTCCTGCCAAGGGTGAACATGGACATGGAGCTGGGGGCTTCACCCCAACACCCAGGCTGGGCATCCCGCCCCCCGCTTGGTATGGGGAGAGCAGCAAGGTTGTGCTGCCGCCTCCCTCCGCAGCTGTAAACGTGGTAGAAACAATAACTTAAAATCAAGCCTGGCTGAACAAAATAACATTAAAAACATGAAGAAAAAAGCTCCTTCGGGGGGGTGTGGAACAGGGCTGCAAGAGACGGGGTTTGGCTCCGGCCCCCAGCCCAGGCAGGGTCTTTGGTGTCCAATGGAGTGAGAATGAAGCCAGAGGAGGCCAGGGAAAAGGGGAGAACCCCATCGGCCTGGAGAACAAACCTCCTCAGAGCAGTGCTCTGGCAGCAGCGAGGCAGGCGGGAGCAGGAAACACGAGTCGAGTGGAGACACCTAGCGAAGGCCCGTACGGAATGGCATGGAACAGCCTGGAATGGTTTGGAACAGCCCGAGCACCTGTGCGTAGGGCTGGGGAGGGCAGAATTTGCTGGCTTTGCTGCGTTTTAACCCCCATTTCCTCACCATGATGCACCCACCCCCCCCAACCCAGCTCCTCAAGGGTCTCAGCATCCCCTGTATCTGGGTGGCCCAGGGCAACCCAGCCTCACCCATGGGTGCAGGGGGTATGGAGGATGCAAGAAGCAGCAAAAAGGATGATCTGAGGTGCAGGCTTGCGCAGGGGACACATGGCACAGAGCTGAGATCCCCCGGGAGATGGCACAGGGGTGATGCACGGGGACAAACAAGTGCCCCCTGAACCAAAGCTGCATGTGGCATTTTCAACCCAAACCACAGCTCCCAGGGTGCTGCTGCTGCCAGGACCCCAGCACAGTCAACCCACGGTACTGGGAGGATGGAGGAGTGCTCCGGGTCACTTTGGGAGAGCTCCACATCCATCACAGCAGACCCCGCTGCGTACCAGTACAGCCAGTGCCAGCCTGGCCGTGGAGGAGGAGAGGAGGAGCCCAGTGCTGGGTACCCACATCACCATCACCGAAAGAAAGAGCAGGGAGAAGAGGGGTGTTTGGTTGTGTTGTTCTCGTTATTATTAATATTTCTTTTCTTTTTGGCATTAATACCATCTGTTCACCTGAACTATGGACCTTCTGTCTCTAGAAATCTTTTGGTATCTTCCCATCTGGACGCACACAAAAGGATAACGAAAGGACAAGATGAAAGCGGGAGCCCCAGCGGCAGCAGGCTCAGCTCAGCGGCCACGGGCAGGTTTGGCCACCACAGGGGTTCACTGATTCGGCTTTGCCACCAGCAGGATGGCTGAGCTGCAGCCCTGGAGACCCTGCCCTGGCTTCGGAGCAGGAATCGGGCACACAGGGGTCAGGAGCCTCCCCTGAAGCCGAAGTTGGGCCACTGGGAGGGGTGTAATGTGCTGCAGATGACATCAAGTAGGAAGCAGAAGCCGTGTCCTCGCTGCCAGCGCTGGTGCTTGGCTGGGGATGGTCGTCACTGCTGGTGCCACCAGCTCCCCACCATTGTGGACCAGGGGCTGGGTGGTTTAGGGACCTGCTGGAGGTGGCAAGGCCAAGGGGACACGGTCCTCATCCTTGCCCAGCCATGAGACAATGGTACAAGCCCAGCATCCAGACCATGGCAGAGGACTTGCCTCCTGTTTCTGCTGTTTCTTCCCCCAAAGCTGGGCGGAAGCAGCACGTGGGCAGGGTCCACAGTCCCTCCTAGTGCAAACCCCACTGGATGATGGAGAGATAACAGCGGGTTCCTGCCTTCGCCTTCCCTTGCCAGGGTGGTCGCTGGTGGAGGCTTGAGCACCGCAGGGAAGAGGGGATGGAGCTGCCTTCCCTGCGCCCACCATGCACAGGGAAGGAAGGAGGGACCATTTCGGACAGAAACAACCTACCATCCTCGTTCACCAGTCACTAACCAAGGGAGGAGGGGAGAAAAAGTCCAGCTCTTGGGTTTTTGCTTCTCATGTCGCAGGATGTCCCCTGCGGCAGGGGTCAGTCAGTCACCAGGGTGCAGCGCAGGGCAGTGGGGAGCGTGAGGGATGCGCTGTCAGCAACAGGTCACTGCACCAAGGAAACCCTTTTGCTTTGTGGAAGTGCCTTTAAAAAACAGGTTAACGCCAAAGGTCACCTTGGGGAGGTGGGAGCCGTCGCTTGGTCTCCAGCTGGGATGGTGGGAAGGGTTTGCCCCTCGGTGGGGAGGAGGAAGGGGTCCTTAGGACAAGTCTTCCACCGGCAGCTCCTCCTCCAGGTCCCTGTCGTCGGGAATCGTCACATTCTGGTTGGTGGTGGCCATCAGCGAGACGGGTCTGCTGTCGTCCTCTGCCTCGGCTGGTTCCTCCTTCACGTGCACGGGATGGCTGCGAGGAGGGAAGCCTTCAGCCTCAGGGAGCTAATCCCCCTCGGTTTGCATCCCCCTTGATCCAACCCTCACCTCCCCTGGGGGACAAGAGCCACAGGAGGCAACAAGCAGCTCCCGGTGCCTCATTTGCCACCATCCCTTAGCTCCAAGCCCTCCCAGCAGCACCCACCAACAGCATCCCCCTTGCCCTGGCTGTGGCCGGGCTGACCTGTACTGCTGCGGGGACAGGCGGGGGCTGTTGCTGCCATTGCTGTTGACCTGCTCCACGGTGCTGCTCACGTCATCGTGGCCCACGTGCAGCATGCCGCTGGCGGAGCTCGTGTTGATCATGGTGGGGCTGTTCAGCAGCGGGAAGCTGCTCTCTGCCAGCGCAGCCTGCAGCAGAGAGTGGCATCGGCTCAGGTACAGAGGCTGCGAGGCCACACAGGGCTGCAGAGTGAAGGTTTAGTGCTCCCAAACTCCTGCCAGGGACAGGACTGGGTCCTTACCTGGTAACTTGCATTAAGTGCTCCGTAACCGAGTCCTGAAATCATGTTCTTGACTAAAGTCGGACTCCTGCAGAAAGAGAAGCAGAAGGATGCAGGGATGAGCTCCAGGGGTTGGCAGAGGGGGGAAGGTGTGAGTGTGGCTCCCGGGCCATCTCCCATGGGGAAGGACCCACCCTGTCATCTTTGGTGGCCTTCGCTTTTGGTACTCGTGCTCATCGACAGTCCACACGGCTCCCTTGACGTTCTCCACACGCACAAAGCACTTGTGCAGGCTCAGGTTGTGGCGGACGGCGTTCTGCAGGCAGAGCAGGCAGGAGAGCTCAGCGGCACAGCCCTCATCCCACCGCCCAGACCCCTTCTCTTCATCACCATCCTCCTCGTCACCCAGCCCCTCCGGCACCCCATGTCCCTGGGCTGTCCTGTCTGCAGCCCAACACTCTGCAAAGCCACGCAGGGTCATGGCCAATGCTCATCCCCTCAGCAGCAAGGGCGGTGGGAGCTGAGCCCCCAGACCACACATGGGATACAACCCTGCCTCATGGACCTTGGCCAGATGCTGAGGAAGATAAAGACAGTGTGGGACAAGGGATAAGCAACACCAGCAAGGACCCAGGGTCAGAGCTGCCCTCTCCGCTGCAGCTCACTCAGTGATGCTAAGCAAAGCCAGTTAATCTTTTCCTTTCTTTTCCTTCCCCCCCCCCTTCCTTTTTGGTCCTTTCCCTCCCTTTCTTCTTTACATCGACCATCTTTACATTTCTAAATGTAAAATAAAGAGACGCACACGTAGGCAGACAGCGCAGCCCCGAGAGATACCAGCTCCCTTTTCCCCTTCCAACTCCCTGCCATTTGCTACTGCCCCTATTTCATTACCAATTTTAATTTGCCTCTAATTAAATCCTGTGTATTTTTCCGACTCACTTGCTAATCCATGAGGGAGGCAGGAGGCTGGAGTGGAATCTCTCCGAGCTATAATTACAAAGGGCCTAATCACGCCGGGGCTCTGCCTTTGAATAAATTTCCTTGCATTAAGGTTCTCGGATTCTCTGCCTTGCAAATGAGAATGACCCCAATTTCAGGAAGTTGGCCTCGGAGGGGGTTTTTTTTTCTATTTCTTTTTTTTATATTTCGAGTCCTGATTCGTGATGAGAGACTAATTCGTTCCGCTAAAACATTAACAGCAATTGAAAAGGTCGAACGGGGGCTGGATAAACAAAGGAGCTGGCCAACACAACAAGGCAAAAGGAGACACAAGGACTGAACCCCCCCCTGGGCGCTGGGAAGTGTTGGAGTTCCCAGAAACTCATCACATTGCACCATCACTCCTTCTCCTTTCTAAGGACAAAACCAAACAAAGCTGGGCTCCTTCCCTCGTCATCCATCCATCCATCCATCCATCCATCCATCCATCCATCCATCCTCCAGCCGCTGCCCTGTGCCTGCTGCCCCGGTGTCCCTGGCTGTGCCATGGTGCCTGGTGGTGAGAGCATTGCACAGGAGCACGGCAGCGAAGGCTCCTGTTCCTCTCACCATTTGACAGAGCCAGCCTGAAGGGGAACTCTGCAAGCAGCTCCCTGGCTCATTCCTGGGGAAGGAGATTCAGGCACATCTGTGCTGTTTGATGGGATTTTTGGGGATAACTGGAACCTCCTGGGTCACACCGGAAACACGCTGGCCCAGCTCCTCAGGTGACGCCCAGTACATGCAGAGCCTGGTGCCATTACCCAGAGGATGTGCCGCATCTGGGACATGGAACTGAGGCATCTCTGGTCTCCACACCCCATACTGGCATCACCCATTGAGGAGGGTTTGGCTGCTGTCAATGAGGATGAGCCCAAGCCCCAATTCTATCCTTGCATCCCATGCTTGGGGGTCTGAAGCCCAACCAGGGCTGGGTCCTGTCGCTGCCCTTGAACCCCTGTCCCCTGCTGAGCAAAAACAGGAATTCCTCCCGGATCCTGCCCAAGCTCCCCTTCCTCCTTCCTGTGCGCACAGGGGACTCCTCGTCCAAACAAAGCCCCGATTAAAGGCAAAAACTGTGGCAAAGCTGAAACCTTTCCTGCACATGGAGGCACACATCCCCCCTGTCCCCACAGTGACATCCCTTGCTTGGGGGCATCGGTGGGTATGTGCTTGCAAAGGCAAAAGTGAAGAGAAAATGAATCCTAGCACTGGGCAGGATGTGACTGAGCCTCATCAGAGCCTGGGATGCCCCATTCCTGGTGCTGGGTGTCAGGCAGGGACCCAGTCCCTGGAACATGGAAGAGATGCCGGGTGAGAACCCTGACATAGGAATCCTCCCCCTGGTGTCAGCAGCGGGTCCCCTGCCTCATCCTAACGTGGCTTTTGTATTTTGACAGAGTATTTGTTCAGTGCCAGACCTGGCTGCTCTGTTTGCTTCTCATCTGTCTTTGCTAATGATATTTGCTCTACACCCCCAGCCCTGCTCCCTGTGCTGTGCTGGGGGTCTCCCACTGTGGGGATGGGGTACACAGCACCCCTGCCCCATCCCATGGGAAGCTACAGAGACAAGGAGAAGTCACAGCAGGAATGGTGGTTTTCCAAAGAGTGGAAATACAGTATTTTTTCTTCCTCCTTCAAAAGATGCCTGGCCTTGGACACTGAGGGTTGTGAAGGGAAGCATCCCCCTGCAGCTCTTTTTAACCCCCTTCTGGTTATGGAACAGATAAAGAGTAGCAACAAGGGAACTAGAAGGGCTGGAGGATGCCCTTCTCTAAGACATCAATTCTGCCCTTGGGGAACACAGGGTGTGGGGAGCCCCAGATTAAGAAAAACCCCAAATATGTATTCCTTTCAGCTAGTAAAAGGGCAGAAAAAGGCATTTTCAGCTGCCATTATCTCGCTGCACAGATGGGGAAACTGAGGCATGGAGCAGGTAAAGTGCTGCCATGGACCGTCCCTGCTCTGCACTGGATGGTGAGACACTGGAGCTGCTCCGGGCTCCCTGTCCCAGTGCTCCCCATCACCTCCCAACCCTGGGGGTGTCCCCACGAGCTGAGGCCAGCGCAGGGATGAGCCCAGGGATGCGCTGCCGGCCTGCAGTGCTGCACGAGTGCCGTGAGGGGGACTCCACACTGACGCCGGGCCACGGTCAGCACCAAAACTGACCCTGGCACCTCTGACCACCCTGCTCCTTCCCACCGCTACCCTTGGGATGGGCTACGCTGAAGCCAGGGGCCACCCAAAGCACTTTGGAGCCAAAGCAACCGGTATTCACCCGAAGTTTGCTGTGAGAAGCAAACCCCTGCTGCAGGCAGCTCTGGACACACGGGGGCTCCAGAAGAACCAACTCCTCCTTAACCCTTTCAAAAGGCACCATCTCGCGTGCACCTCACTCGCTCTGATTTCTTTAAGGGTTGGTTTCCCTCTGCCACTTCTTGCAGGAAGAAGCAGTGGCTCAGTAAATACACACAGCAGGAAACACCAAATAAATCTCCTCTGTTGGGGCAATAACTGCTCCTTCTCACCACTGCCCTGCTCTTGGAGATATGTTTTCTCAGTTCTTGATTTCTACATACGTAAGGGGGGAGCAGCCCCTGCACCCACATGCACCTCACCTGGCTGCGGCATATCGTCCTCTCAGTACGCCATCCACTTGGATTATGACCAACCTGAGTGGTCTCCCTCTTTTCTCTGCCCTTCTCACTGGTGCTGCAGTGGGTGACTGCGCTCCAGCCTGGATTTCAACACTACTTTGCCATATCCTACTGCATGGACAATGTGTCCCCAGACAACAGGGATGCATTTCAGAGGGGAAAACTGTGGGATTTATCTGCAAAATCACCACCATCTTAGAACTGCGCAATGAACTGGTCTGCTACCACCGGTACCCATACAAGCTGCAGCATCTCCTGCAGCCCCAGTGGGTTGGATGGATGGGGTGAGCCCCAGGGCTGCTCTCACCTTCCAGGTAGCCGTGTTCCTCCGGAAGTAGGCAAACATCCGTGTGAACCAGTTATAGATTTCGTTCAACGTTAGCTGCCTGTCGGGGGTCTCCAGGATGGCCTGGGAAACCAGAGAGGGAAAAAGAGCATCACTTGCATCGCCCTGCTGCGGTTCAACACCCATCCCTGGTGAGGCATGAGGGGGTTCAGCAGGTACTGGGGGTTCTCCAGGCCCCAGAAAGGAGGAAGAACATTGCCCGAGGCTCCTGCAGGCAGGTCTTGGGATGCAGAGTGAACCCCAGAGGCACTCACCTGCCGGATGAGCGAGGCGTACGTGAAGGGTGGCCGGACATCGGCGTTCTTGTAAAACTCGTGATTCTGTGCAAGTTCTGGAGGGGGGACAAGAAACAAGGGGGGCAGGGGGTGAAGGGACCCACTTTGGGACCTGGGGAGCGTGTGATGGAAGGGGCTGGGCCGCATCCCAGAGCTCACCTGAAGATATTGGGGTGCAGAACTTCTCCGAGTTTCTCCTGCGGATGGGCCCCACGCTGTGTAAAGTGGAAGAGCTGATGACGGAGGGGCCCTGCCGCAGCGGGGTGATGGGCGCAGTGGCGGAGGTGGGGGGATGAGGTAAGCCATCAGGGAACGTATCGGAAGTGCTCTTGGAGAGGGTGGCACTGGAGACCAGGTTCAGCTGCATGGACAGGAGGGAGGAAGGCGGTTGGGTACCAGCATGGGGAAGGCAGTAGCATGGCTGAGCTGCTCATGCCACAAGGCAAGGGCAGAAGGGCTTGCAGGGGGGACTTGCTGGGCTCAGCAGGGGTGGGAGGCAACCGTGGAAGAGGATGCACCCACAGGATGGGATGTGACTGCACGACGAGATGCACCCATGGGATGGGATGCCTCCACGACGTGTTCCAAGCTGGCTGAGCAACACAACATGTTGACATAGGCTGTGTTTCACTCCTGCCTGATGCCTTGCACAAGGGACGAGGCTACGTGTCCCAAGTGTGGTCAGGGAATGCCCATCCCACGGAGCCCATCTGGGACACAAAGGGTGGTGGTGACCATGCACAGGGCAGGGAGAGCACAGCAGCCAGCGGCGAGGGAAGAGGAAGGAGAGGACCAGGAGGGGGACACAGGCTTACAGGTTGGCTGAAAGGCTTTGGCTCTGAAGGTCTCATGTGAAGATGGGCCATCATTGCCTGGAGACGCTCACTCTCCTTTGCCAGCTGCAGGAAGCAAGAAGCAGAAGGGAGATGGCCAGGCAGTGCTGGTGGTCACTGCAGGGGTACCCATGGCCTGCACAGAGCTGCCCACCGGAGCCCCCAGCATCCCCCATCAGTCCTGCAGGAGTTACCTTGTGCCCCATGCGAAGCCCTCCCAAGAGCCCCAGTGAGGCCGTGGCTCTGGGGGGGGCTGCAGCACCCATGATATGGGACACAAGGGACCTCGCTTCAGCTCCGTGTGTGCAATCACGTGCAACCACAGCTTCAGTGATGGTCCCGTCCCACTGCATTCCTCTCCTCCCTGTGCCCCATGTCCCCATCCCCTTTGCCTTCCTCCATTCCCTGCTGTCTCCCACTCACCAGCAGGTCCCTGTCCATCCACCCATCCCTCCATCCATCCACCCGGACGCACAGCATTGCTCTAATTGCGCGCTCCCCTGTTTACTCCCCACAGTGTGGAGAAGGGTGAAATATTCACTGTGGCACCAGGGGAGATTTTGAGCCTGGTGGAGGCGATGGGATCTGACACCCGCTCTCCTCCTGTCACCTTCCCTTTCCACCGAAACCCCTCAAGCTCAGGGCTCCGCATCCCCACACGCTGCCATCTCCGCCAGCCAAGCCCCCTTCTCGGAGCTGGGACTCGGGTGAGGAAGGAGTTAAAGGCAGGAGCCAGAGCAGAGTTTGCTTCAAGTTTGGAGCAGCTCAGACGCTTTCGCGCTGTCGTGGTGCTCATTAGAGCTGACAGGTCTCCCCTCGTGATGCAGACGCTCTCCGCCGGCACAGCGGGAGCTCCATGCTGAAAACTTTATAATTGGTAGCTCCGGTAGCAGGTTCTCCTCTGTGCACACACAGCTTTCTGCTCGCCCTTCAGCTCCCCCCGCCTTCCTTTTCCCTCCCCTCTTTAAGCCCCAGTAATTGCTTTCAACCTCTCGCTTTAGCAAGGGCTGGAGAGCAGGATGCGATCACGCGGCATTGCCCAGCTTTGCAGCCTCCCCACCTGGGAGGGGTTTGATGCGTGTCCCCTTCTGCAGCCCCTGTTATTGTAACTCCCGGCAGAGGCTCCCAAGGCTGCCACACATCGTGGCCTGTTGCTCCTTGGGGCCACTGTCCCCCATCATGGCACCCACCGTGACACATAGAGATGGGCACGAAGTGCTTTGAGCTCCCACCAGCCCCTGGCCGAACATCCAGGCCCTCAGGCACTGCAATGCCACAGGGGTCCCGGTAAGCAACCCTCTAACAGAGACCCTGCCATGCCCTGCTTTCAGGTCCCAAGACGAAGCCCCTCCATTTCCTCCCATTCCTCCCCTTTCTTATTAACCAAATTCCACGCCACACGTCCGGGAGTTGGAGATGCTATTTAAAGCACCAGCTTTCCATAAATAGCCCCCTGAAGTTGAGCTCCGAAGACCAAAATAAATGGCCTCATTTCCAAAGAGCCATGCAGTCCTATGGCTCTTGCTGGGCTGGAGCAGAGTCATGTCCTGCCTGTGGGCATGCACCCCCCAGCGGCATGTGTTCCAGGTGTCTGGAATGGCATCTCATTGTACTCCCTGGGACGCTTTGGGCAGGAAGGATGGCTTGTCCCTTCTTCCAGCCCCATCATAATCACGCATGGTACCACAGAGGGTTATCACCATGGTTATCACAGAGGGTACCAGTTTGAGGGTCCCCCAAGTCTTGATCTCCACCAGGATGTGGCCCAGATCCAGCACTATTTGGGAAGGATGCTTTAGTGAGCCCCAGGGTGGCTGGTTATCCCGCTGTCTGCAACCTCACTAACCCCATCCCACAGAGAGCAGCCACGACACGGTGTGGAAAAGTGATGCTGTTTAAACCCGTGTCCTTAGGGGCTGGGCAGCACCCACCTGTATTTCCAGCTGCTGTACCACTTGCATCTGGACTCGACACTGGGCCGTGCTTCGGTCGTCAAGTGCATGTTCTGTATTGAGGTGTCTGGGGAGGAGAACGTGGGTGTCGATGCCTGGATGTGCCCAACATGCAGCCCCCTCGCTGGGACCACACTTGGCATCAGCCCTGCCCTGAACCGCCTGTACCAGCCATGCCAGGGACACTACAAGGTGCTGTCCGGGATGCTCTGGCACCACTGCCTGAAGTGTGAAGAGCAGAAAGGAAACTGAGGCACAACAGCCAACCAAAATGGGCTGTGCCTCTTCTCAACCCCAGGCTGGAGGGTGGCTGTGGACAACCAGCCCTGGGGAAGCCCCGTGGCAGCTCAAGAGCAGCCATGGTTGATGGGAAGTCCTTGAGAAGGTAGCTGGCAGGAGGCGCCCCGAAGGACCTGAGGAGCAGGTTCCCAGGACAAAGGCAGCATTATGGAGGTTTACTTACACCCTCTAAGCAAAGCCCTGAAGGCAGAAAGTGACATTTCCAGGGTGCTCCTCATCCTACCACTTTCATGCCTTATGTTTACAAGGCACTTTACAAAGCACAAGGACCTTTGGGCCGCGGCGCCCTCCTTCCTTCTTGGGGAGAAGAAGGGCTCCTGGGAGTGGTGACAGGGACACTGCTTGCTACAGAGCCAGGGACATCCTTGTGGGAGTCCTCACCCCCCAGACGCAGCAAATTGGCAGCCTAGGAACGCATCCAGTCCTGACAACATCGCATGGCTGGGCCATGTCCTTGCTGGGGTGGGTGCAAACCCAGAGGGTCCTCACTAACAGGAATGGGACAGGTCAGAGGGGGGATGCTGGGTGCAAGGGCAAACTGTACCTGGGAACACCCCGAAGGTGCCACCCACTGCAGGGAAAAACAAAGGTGTCCCAGGGCCGATGCTCTCCAGCACCAAAACTGAGCTATTTCTGCTGAGGCATCCCAGAAGAAGGTGCCTCAGGAGGATGTGGAAGACGCAGGAGTCTCACCTGGCTGCTTGTGAGAGACTTCCAGCCCCAACTTGCAAAAACAGGTCAGGAAACTGGGACTGTGTGTGAGCAAACCCCAGCAGTGTCAGCCCTGCACTGCTCCTCAAGCAGACTGAGGGCATGGCTGCTTCTCCAGGGAAGAAGCTATCGAGAGCCTAAGTTGTGCTGAGCAGGAACAAGGGACACGTGTCCCACCGACTCATCACTGCTCAAAGGATGTGCTGCCCCTCTCTACCCCAACACTGAGGTTTCCGAACTACTCTGTGGAGGTGATGCTCAGAACAGGCTCAAAGCCAGTGCCTGGACTCAAAGCAAGGTCCACACTGCAGCTGGGCTCAACCTTTGGGAGCTGGGAGTTTTCCATCTCTCTGTCCCACACCCTAGCATGCACTCACATTGGAGAGACACGCTGCACTAGTGCTGTCACTGATGCTGCCCCTTGGGAAGCTTCCCCCTGGAGCACCAGGTGTGCTTAGGGGGCAGTCAGTGGGATACAGGACTCGCAGCAAGGCTCTGCTGGCACCACCACCCAGCCCTGGCAATCCCCTGCCAACCTCAGCTTCCAAACTGGGGCTTGTTCATCTGCCCTGTGCCATGTAAACATGTTTGGAGTGGCGGGAGGAGATGTCTTATCTAGGTTCACCCCATGAGTCAGAGGAAGGAAGGAAGACACAGAAGCCTGACTCATTCACTCACCCCATCGCCACCAAGCAACACTCCCCCCGTCTGCTTTCACTCCTCCTCATCCTCCTGTGCAAAGTCTCTGCCCAGCTCCTTCCCTAGGAATGAGGAGGCCCCATCGGAGCCAGCCCTGAGTGTGTGGCAGCAGATGGGATCAGTTTATAACAACCCAAAACCTTACCGATGCAGAGCGAAACGCACACTGGCGCATCTTGGCCACTGAGCAGCCAGCCAGAGAGAAGGAGGGGGGGAAGGAGGAAGCAAGCCCGTCAGTTCCTTCTGATGTCTTTGCTAAAAATCCCGGCTACAAAGAGATCTAATTGCAAATGAACTAATTAAGTAAACCTCTGACGAAGCGTGAAAACAATTTGTTTGACCCTGACGCTGGCAGAGGGCTCCTCGACAGCAGAGTTAATCAGTCAGCGCCGGAGCCCACGAGCAGTGTCAGCGGCTGCTGCGCTGCCATCTGCTTCCTCCCTTCTCTTGCCCCCCAGGAGGGAGCTGCAAACTCCTGCCTGCTCCTGCCCGTTGCATTGGGGCTCTTCTCCTCCAGCAGCAGTCCCTGGTGTGCTTCCTTCCTGTTGCATGGGCCTCTCCAGCAATGGACAGACTTTGGGGTGTCTGGATCCCTTTCCAGGGTCTCCCCTTCCACCAGCCCCATGTGTCCTGGCCTGAGAGTGGGGCTCCCCCCTGCTCTGGGATGACCTCCCTGAAAAAGTGGAGCACTTACTTGACAAACTGTCCCAAGTCCTCACAGAGGGTTTCGCAGCCAGGCCACTTGCACTCTCCGTGGCCATAGAGCGGGTGGGAGCCAGGGGTCTCTTCATGGGAAGAGCTGCAGAAGAGAGAAAGGGATCATCAGATGGAGCAGTCACGATGCTTCAGCGTTCCCAGGCATGGGGCCAGCCCTCAGGAGACCCCACAGTGATGTCTCCCTGTCCTCTGTAGGTGCATCAGCGCAGGAAAACACTGATGAGGTGGGCTGAACCCTTCCAACCCTGTTGCCAGCCCCGCAGGTGATGGATCCCAGCCCCTTCCACCTCTCCTGGGGTAAAAAACCAAAGTGCCAGCCCCGGCTCTACCTGTCCCTTCTCGGCGTGTGCATGGTGCTCTGTCCATTGGGCAGAGAGTGATGGGAAATGGGAGGTGAGACCTTGGCGGCCGAAAACGAGGTAGAGTTGGAGGTGTTGGTGGTGAGGTCGAGACCTTCTTGCTTGATGCTGTCCTCGACAGGCTGAGCGGCTGTGACCTCCTTCCAGAGCTGCTGGAGGTCCGAGGGGCATACAGCTATGGCACGGGGAGAAAGCACCCGCTGTCAGCGGGGAGGAGCAGCAGCACCCGCTGGCACCCAGGCCCCCAGCTGGCTTAGGACCCCCCAGCCCAGCATGGGTCATGCCCCAGGAAACGATCACCCAAGGCCAGGTATACACGGCTCCACTGTGATACCCGAAACAAGCCGCTCGCAGCACCTGGAGCCCAGCAGAGCATCCTCAAAGGGGAGGAGACTCCAGAGCCCATAACCCAATGCAAGACAAAACCAGGACCCAACCCTGCACATGACCCAGCTCCAACTCTCCCGAGCTGCTCCAGCATTAACGCAATCAGCCCCCAAACTTCAGATGGGAAAAGCAGTGACCCAGGCCTGTCCCCAACCCTCCCTCACCCGCAGCAGGGAGAAGCTGCAGTCGTGGGGCCCCTCAACGCGCTTCCCACCGCAGGGTCCTTACCTTGGGGCAGGGTCTGCAGGGGCACGGAGCCCTGACCCGGTGGGAGGCTCACCAGCCCCTGGCGCTGCAGGTTTAGCAGGTGCTGCTGCTGGAGCTGCTGCATCTGCAGGAGCTGCTGCTGGAAGGCCAGCTGCTTGTTCCCTAACGGCTGCCGGGAGACAAAAGCGAGAAATCAAAGCCTGTTATTTCCAGCCTTGCAGCAGGAGCCTCGCAGGGGATGGCAGCAGCGAGAGGTGCCCGCGGCGATGGGTCTGCAGCCCTGCGTGCTCCATCCTGCTGCGGGGGCCGCTCACCTTGCGGCTCAGCTGGACCCGGGCTTGGAGCTGTCGGAAGAGGAGGGGAAGAAAAGGGGAAGGGAAAAATAAAGCGCTGAAATGAGAGGGAGTGAGCAGAGCTGGGGGCTTGCTCAGAGCAGAGACCAGGCTCTGAACACACAGAGCCCAGCTGTGGGGTCATGGAATCACTGACTGGTTTGGGGTGGAAAGGACTTTGGGATCATCCAGTTCCAACCCCCTGCCATGGGCAGGGACACCTTCCACTACAGCAGGTCCTACACAGGGAGGCTCAGCACAGGGTGAGCTCCCACGAGCATCACTGAAAGCAAGGGGGCTGCCAGCACCCAAAAGGCATCCTGGATGCACAGGACTCTCCTCCAAATGGGGCAATGGTTCCTATTTGCCAAAAATGACCATTAAAAGCCCCTTCCTGGAGAGGGTCACAGGGGAGCAGGTGCCCAGCACTCTCACCCCAGCCACAAGCACATACAGTGTAGGCAACTCTCCCACCATCCCCAGGAGCCAGCCACGCTCTGACCGGCAGAGCTGGCCCTAAACTAGTTAGACAGGACGAGTCCCCAGGGAGGCACCAAGAAATCCATGAGAATTAACTGAAGGGAAGAGAATTCAATTAGGGATGGGGACAGGCAGCTGCTAATATGAGAGCGGAGCTGCCCCTGGCCTGCCCGGCCTCATTAGCAGGGCAGGCGTCCCCGTAACTCCTGGAACCCCTCAGACCCCTGTTTGCACAGACGCTGTGTGCCGGTTGTGAGGATCCGGGCTGGCAGCAGCGGGAGATTCTGGAGAAGCCACTTTGCCAGAGAGCAGCCACTGCACCGCAGAGCCTGAAGACTGCAACGTCTGAAACCCACTGAGTGCGATGGGTGAAGAGGTGCACCCATGAGCAGAGCCACCCGACAGCACCCACCAGCCTGAGTTTGCCCTGGAGAAGGCAGGGCTGTACTATAGTGTCTGCTCCAGCCTTATCCAAAACCTCTCCCTGGCCATCACTCCATGAGCTTCACTCAGCTCCTCTCCCCTCCTGGCAAATGCTGGCTGGATCGCTCCCAAAGGGACCCCCCAGCACCCCCCCAGAGGAAGTTGCTCTGTATTAGGGCCAGATCCTATGTTTGGCATCCGGAACCGCCCCCATCCCAACCCTGCCTCCTGTCCCAGGGTGGGGGCTCAGAGTCCAGAGCTTCGCCTGTGCTTGCCGTACATTAGATGCAGATGACTGGGTGCAGCTACCGGGGTAAGAGCCGCCGTCACTTTGATTTATGAGCACATCAGGAGGAGTTTCGGCGTGACACGCGGGACTGACAGAAGCAGTT
Source organism: Psittacus erithacus (assembly GCA_009867235.2). Classification (NCBI taxonomy): domain Eukaryota; kingdom Metazoa; phylum Chordata; class Aves; order Psittaciformes; family Psittacidae; genus Psittacus; species Psittacus erithacus. Next base: position 26,116 of record WYDI02026883.1, on the reverse strand, counting down.
CATTAAGCTGACACCAAGGTTAGGCAGCAGGCAGCCCCCCTGCATCCCCCCCTCTTCCCCTGCCCCAACAGACTCAGCAGAGGGACAACTCCCTGCCCCAGCAGCTCCGAGGGCACATGGAGACCCACTGGCCTTGAACCCAGGGGATATTGGGGTCTCTGCACCCGGACGCTGCTTGCAGCAGCTGGGCTTGAAGAGAAAAAGCAGCTGAGAAAGAGTGGGATGGCAGAGCCCGGCTTCACCACCTCCTACCACAAGGGCCTGGAGCCATCCCAGTCCCATGCTCGCGATGCTGCTGGGTTGGGGGTTCACACTTACACCTCAATGCAGGAAAAAGCTCCAGGATGAGCTGGGTGTGCTGCAGCTTAGCTCCATCCTGGCGGGATGCATGGATCAGCTGTCCTGCTTGACCCCTTCCCTGCACCCCAGCTCATGGACGCAAAGCAGTCCCCACATCCTCCAGGACAGGATGCTGCCGACAGGCTCTTACGACACATTCCCATCCTTCGTGCTCCCTCTTTTCCTGTTCTCCCCTTCCCTGAGCTCACTGGGGGACCTCCAGCTGTGCTGCTCCTCCTGGGGAGATCTGAGCTTCTCCTCCACGAGGCGCTGCTACCTGTTCCCGGCACAAAGCTGTGCACCAAAGCCATTCCCACCTGCTGATCCCTATCCGCGCTTACGGACACACAATGACACCATGGCGACTCCTTGGAATCAAGCAGAGGGAAAGCAGAAGGTACCCAGTTTACAAACCTTGCAGCAGAGCCGTAGCTATACACCATTGTGGAGTTCCATGAGGGAGCTGCTGCTGGCCAAGAGCGGCTCTGTGGCGGCATCCCAGACATGCCAGCTATTCCCTGTGCCGTTGGGGGAAGCAGTGGCATCACCATTCCCAGCATGAGGCTTCATTAACAGCAGCTGCCCAAATTCACAGGGTGAAGCTGACCCCACAAAGCCGAGCTGGGGCGTTTTGGGGAGGGGGAATGCTCTGACATCCACTCATGGAGATCCCCTCACTGATTTTAATAGCCACGGGGTGGTGATGCCGCAGGAGCTGGGCACATGCGCCCTCAGCAGCACCTAATTCCCCTCCTGCCCTGCCAGCCACTCACTGTGTTAGCGGATAAGTTTCTTGTCTCTTCTGTACCATTTAATTAAAAGTTAACCTGTGCTTTTTAAAGCAGGAACCCGCTAAGCCAGCCCTTTGTTAGAGCTTAATTATATCCCCGTTCGCTGCTGCAATCTAACATCACCACGGCCAAGAGGAAAGTCCTTGAGGAAGCTCAGATTTATGCCTCCCCCATTCCCGGAGCACGAGCAGCTACTCCAGCTCCTGGAGATGGCTCCGATAAAGCCTGACCCTGCGCACACTGCATAAATACACCAACATCCTGCACTGAAAGCCCGGGTCAAAGGCTACCGAAGGCTCGAGTGGGTCCCAACCCAACCCCGAGCTGCCAAAGCCACCCCATTTCCCCTGTGCTGGTGTGGGCTTTGCTGGAGCCCCCGCTGCAGCCACCCCAGTGCACAGTCTGGGCTTTAACACTTCCTCCCTGAAAAGAGAGTTGAGATTTAAGCCCTTTTTAAGGAAAGGAGAGCAAAACCCATTGTGTAAAGGGAATTACACAAGACTGATGCAATGACACCAGAATAAGCACTTGTCCACCAGCAAAGAGCTCTGAGCTGCTGACCTGGTCATTGGGGGGCATCTCTCATTGGCAAAGGCCTTTGCTGGCATCATTGCTGTTTCATGCGGAGTTTGGGTCTTGCAGAGTTGCCTTTCCTTGCAGGAAAAGCCCTGGATTGGGTTCCCATCTGACCAGCCCTGCTCACCCACTTGCCAGGGTGCTGCTGTGCCAGCTTGGTCAGGAGCAGCTGCCGGACTCACGTGCCCAGAGCCTGGCAGGGGCAGTGCATCAGGAAAGGATGAGCAGGATGTCCTCGTGTCCCATCCCTGCCACCTCCCTGCGTGCTGGGATTCACACACACCTTGTTTTGTGCTGGGCCCCCTTTTATTTGCTGCCAGATCTGATGGCCCAGAACCCGTCAGTGTGAGCTCACCTCTTTGGGTTGCTGCTTTCCAGCTTGCTGCTGTGTCAATAGCTGCAGGTGAAGCTGCTCCTGTTGCTTCTTGTAGTATTCCTGCAACTGAGAGGAACGGGAGGGGAGAGAACAAAATTAGCAGCAGAAACACCCTGGTCACGTCTCCCTGCCTGGCACTACCCCATGCCCAGCACCGGCTCTGCCGCAGCCACGTCAGTGCCTGGCACCACGCCGTCAGGGCAGGCTCTTGGCGGTGGGTTAAGAGGAGAAGTCCTCTCCAAAGGAGCCACAGCTGCAGAAGAAACCTTGGGACACACTCCCAAGGGCTCTGCATCCCCACAGCAGATGAAATCCCTGAACACCACCAAGCCAAACCTGCCACCTGTTCTAATGCCGACTGGTTGCCCTGGCTCTGCCTGGCCTGGCTGCAAGGAGGAGGGCCACAATCACAATCCCTAGCTCAGTAATTCCTGTGTGTCCTAGGGGGGATGTGAAAAACCAAGAGGTGGGTGAACCCTTTGACAGATGCTGTGGCACATAATGCAGTGTTTCAGCAGTGGAGAAACCCCAGTTTCAGCACAGTGGAAACCCAAAACACCCCTGGGGGGCTCCCAGCTGGGAAGAGGCCAGGAGGAGCCACAGCCCATGGTCTGGACAGTGGCACCGCGCAAGTGCTGGGGGCTCTGAGCTGCATCCCATTCCATGGACACCATGGAAAAGCAGAGGCAACCCAGCCCCTCGCAACACCCAGGCAAAGCAGAGGGGCAAGTAGAAGAGACACAACCACCCCGGCCCTGCACTGAGAAACCAAGAGGGTCCCAGTCTGGGACCTGCCGCCAGCTCTCGCCTGGCCCCTAAATAAACTGTTGGTGATGGATTTGCTGGCGTGGGGGGGCCGGAGGCACCGGGAGGTCACTGAGACCCAGCAGCCCCCTCTCACCATCCCATGCCCCCACGGTGGCGGCTCAGGAATGCCCCTTTGGATGCTGGGAAGCCTTTATCAGCTCGGGGCTGACAGCGCTGACAGCAGCAACTCTGCTCTTTCTGACTGCGGACAGGTTTGGAGAGCCGGGTGTTTACCCAAAAGCCAATCAAAGCCAGGGCTCTGTAGCATGGTCGAGCAGGGCTGCAGGAACATTGGGTCAGGGGTGAGAGGTGTGATGTTTGGTTTTCTTCTGGTGGAGAATGCGAGCTATTCCGGCCCGGGTTGTTTAATTTGCAGTCAAACGTGTTTCTTTATCCGGCTCCAAAGAGCCTTGCAGAAGGACCCACCCTGGGTAGTGTTTACCCTTTGTTCTTTCCCTGGGGCCAACCTTGAATCCTTATCAGCCTGTTTGGAGTAAACAGGTACTGGAGGCAGGAGGAAGGGTGGGGAGGATGCTTGTGGGATTTCTGCCGCTCTCCCTCCTGCCAGCGGGAGGTGTTTACCCAAGCAGGCCTGTTTTGTTTTGGAGCTGAGGTTTGGTTTTTTCTGTCTCTTCCTTTTTCTTCCCTCCCCGTTCGTTTTACACTTGACAAGTGCTCAAGAAAAGCCAAGCGGGGCCGTGAGAAACAAACCCACACACTGGAACTGCACCCAGACACTGACCCCAAAGCACAGGTAGTGGTCACAGGGGCTCTGGTTGGGGTCCATAGAGCCAAGAGCACCCACACTGACCCCCGGAGCTGGGCAGCTGCAGACCAGCCCTTGTGCAGGAGCTTTTTGGGCTTTGACACCCTGGCTGCAGGTAGCAGCATCCGGCTTTGCCAGCACTGTGAGCACCTGAAGCTCTTTTCATCCCTTGGTACTGGACACGCTGGGAATCCCTAAGGAAATACAGGGGGGATGCAGGAGCCCAAGGAGGAAAGGACCCATCTGCCTGCCTGCAGCAAGCTCCAGGGCTCATGGATCACCAAGGAGCTGCCCAGGAGCAGCATTACCTGTTGCAGCATTATCGCCTGCTGCTGCTGCAGGAGGGCCTGGAGCTGGGGCGGTGACAGGATCTGCTGCATCTGCTGCGGCGTGATCATCTGCGGGGACATCATGGCCACGGACACAGGGACCTGCGGTGGGGACAGACACGTCACCACTCCCAGTTCCAACCCTGGAAAACCCTCCCCTGATGCCAACAGCCTCCGAGTGCCTCCCACCCCCCTGGGGCATCCTCCATGCCCCCCACCCCTGCGTCACCTTCAGGCCACCACCTTGCCCTGATGTGCACGAGGAGGACGTGGTGATGACAGGGACAGGCTTCATGGTGCATCTGGCAATGGGGAAAAGCTTCCTAAGCTCTGAGCTCCCCCGCATCCCAGGGCACGATGCCCTCTGCCCACAGGGTCTTCTTTAAATGCAATTTACCTAGGGGACCAGGAGTCAGGAGGAGCCAGCAGTACATGGGCAGCCAGCTCCAAACGAGGCTCCCTCCCCTTCTGCGAGCATGGGAAAGGTGCAGGGCATTGCTCCTTCCTTCCAGGTCCCGAAGGATGCAGGGAGGAGGGAAACCCCAAGGGAAGCGGGGAAGATACTGATCACCCAAATAACTTTGCAGAGCAGAGCACGGAGGAAGAGGTTACCAGGTTTTCCACAGACACATCAAAGCTTTACCTCCAGCTGACACCAGTAACTCACAATTACCATGCCAAGCAGAGGGAGGGCTGGGAGAACCTGACAACCCCTGCCTTTGGTTATCATCACACGGGTCCACATCCCTGCAGCGAAGCACCAGAGAGGTGTCAGTGATGGATCCCAGCCCCGCCACTCCTGCCCAGGTGGAGCGATGCCGCCTTCCCAACCCTGCCTTGTCCCAGCCCCCTGCCCATCCCACCAGCCCAAAGCCCTTTCCAAAGTCTCAGGACCTCAGAGACCAAGAGACAGAGAAACAAAGCAACCGGATTCAGAGCGTGGTGCCTGCCAGCCCCTCCTGCCCAGTGATGCCCAGAACCCTCAGTCTGGACCCTGGGGCTGCTTCCACCCTTCAGCCACCCCAGTGAGACGCAGAGCAGGGGCAGGACCACAGGGTGGCCCCATTCAGTCCCTCCTGCCTGTGCTGGGTGCCAGGCTGGAGCACACTGACCTTCAAGGGAGATTGCAAAGGCTTATCTGTTTACTCAGGCATTTTGCTTGAGGGAGGCACGGCCAGTGGCTGAGTTTCATTTGTTGCTGGCAGTTCCCCCCCTTCAGCTGCCTTCGTGTCAGTTATTGATTAACTGCTGCATGTTCACACCCAAAGCTGCTATGGGGCACCTTCCCCTGCTCCAGCTGGGCTGGTGGTGGAGGAGCATCCCCAGCAAAGGGGTGCTGGAGCCAGGCGAGCCCCCCTGTGGCATCAGCACTGGGACAAAGCTGTTTCTGCGCTCAGGTGCTCACAGACAGCTGTGCAGAGCCCTCGGTGAACATCTGGAAGGGAGGATGCTCATGAGGCCGGTGCGAGGAGCATGAGCATCCCGCTCATTTCCCTTTGCCAATTCATCAGCTGGCAACGTGCTCAGAATGAGAGCCCCTGATTAATTGCTGCTCCGCATCCCCACTCTGGGCGGGCTCCCACCCCCTCCGTGCGCCCGCTCCCACCCCGTTCGCTGGCATTTTCAAATCAGAGGCATCCTAATTACCGGAGAGTTATAACACCTTCCATTTCTCGCCCAGCGGACTGACACCCTGTCAAGAGCAAAGAGAATTGCCAGAGGTTTTGACAACACTAATTGCCCCTATAATCTAAAAACACAAAGGAGAGGCGATTAGTCGAGAGGGCCCCAGCTCTCGATCCGACACGAGGTTTTCACAATGTTACAAGAAAACAAAAGTGATGCTTTTTAGAGTTTGATGGCTGCTAACAAAAGCAGAATTATATTTTCATACAACCTTTGTCTGCATTAAATGGCTTTTTTTTTTTCCCCTCTTCTGTGCTCGGATGCAGAGCTGACACAGGGAAATGGTGGTGGCTTCCAAAGGGGGTGAATGGGGTGAACCGATGCCGGCTCTCATGAGGGGTATCCAGGCTTCACCACCAACCTGAGCCACAGCTGATGCTGGAGCCACATGAACAGTTTCCCTCCTTGTCCCAGCTCAGGTTTCCCAGGGAGGGCAGGAACGTTCTTTAGGAGAAATTCCCATTTATTGCAAGTTTTGACCCACTGCAGCCGGTCACCACATACACCAGTGCTGGCTGCTTCAAGTCCCATCCAACCTGGCCTTGAACACTGCCAGGGATGGGGCAGCCACAGCTTCTCTGGGCACCCTCACAGGGAAGAGCTTCTGTCTAAGAGCTCTTCTCAGTCTCCCCTCTGGCAGATTAAAGCCATTCCCCTTGGGCTGTCCCTGCGGGCCACCGTAAAACTTCCTACTCTAGATTCCTTACAGGCCTCCTGGAAGACAGCTCTAAGGTGTCCCTGAAGCCTTTTCTTAGGATAATTGGATAACAGGAGGTTTTTGGGCAATGGTCACCTCCAAAGGTTGGATCCAGGCAGTCAACACCACAAGCGAGAGCAAAGGGTGCCAAGAAGAGCAACACAGGAGATACAAGGGGTGAGCTGTACCCAGCTGCCTCCTCCATCCATCCGCACAGCAGCAAATCCCCTCCCCAGGCACTGTCCTCGAGCTGCATCCGGCACATCCCTCGGGAAGCAGGTCCCAGCAGCACCGGTCCCCGGCACGTCACGAGCTGGCATCTGCCAGACACCACGTCAGGAAGGGTTTGACTCACGCCTTGGCCGGCTGCCACCCCACACAACTGCTCACTCACAGCTCTGCTGCCTCCCAGGAGCCGGGCGCTGCAGCTCCCATCGTGAGTGGCATCTCCAGGGGGTGATTTTCCAGGCGGTCCCGGCTGCTGTAATCCCGGCGTGCCGGAGGACGGGGTGGAAAAGCAGACAGGTACCCCAGGGAAACTCGGCACAGGGCGGCTCTGCCAAAGCCGACTGAGAGAAACAGGATTGTGCCGAACGGATGCAGCAGGATCGGAGCGATGCTCTCACTTCACTTTTCCTTTGGGCTTTTATGCTGTTTTCACAGGAAGCGGATAGCAGCTCCCAGCCATGAGGCTGAGCGGGGGAAGCCGTGGCCCCATGGCTGATCCTGGTTCCATGGCTCGGCACAGCACCGGGATATCCCCATCACCAGCCCTCAATCACTGCATCAACAGTCACCTCCTGGACATGCATCACCCATGAAGGGAGGTTGATGAAGGAGCCACAAGGTGCCCAGGGAGCATGCTGGAAGCTGCAGGGAGCATCTCCAGATCCACACCTAAAACCACACATAAAGCTCCTGCATTGGGGCAGGCACAGGCCGGAGCTCATCCTCCCCATCCCTGCTGACCTGGGAGCCTCTGGAAGCCCAAGGATCATAGAATCCCAGGCTGGTTTGGGTTGGAAGGGACCTTAAAGCTCATCCAGTTCCAGCTCCCTGCCACGGTCAAGGACACTTCCACCAGAGCAGCTTGCTCCAAGCCCCTTCCAACCTGGCCTTAAGCAAACCTCTCCCCATGTGGGGGCACACCAGCTACCTGGGGTGTTTTGTGCTTCCCGCAGAGCCCATGGCACTGCACATCCTTGTCTCTGATCTGATCTCAGGGTCCAACTCCCAATTAGACACAACAACAGTGATGTTTGCACTGCGTTTCTTATTTGTTTAACACCATTTTCAAATCCAAAACCTGCAGCAACAAATGAGAAGCTCATCTGGGAGCTGGAAACAGGGCAGGGGGGAACAATCACCACTAAAAGCAGCTTCGGGTCTGATTTTAGGGGCAGGGAATGTGCAAATACCACCCAGAGCACCCACTTCCCACTGCCGCAGCTGGAGAAGAGCAAACCTTCCACCTCGAGTCCAGCCAAAGCACCCAAGCACATCCCCACATCCCCTCCTATGTGCAGCATCCCCGAGCAAGTGCCAAGGTTCTGCTGGCTCAGACCATCTGCAAGAGCTTCCAGCGCCTGAGGCCAGGCAGCAATGATGACACTCACATCAGTCAGGGTTTATATACCCTGACGGGTGGCACAGGGCCACCCAGACACTGCTCAACCCCTTCTGCTCACACCATGCTGTGCCCAGACCTCACTGAGATGGAACAGGGACAATGGACCAAAATCTACCCGGCATCAGAGGAGAAACCAAACCCAGATCTGCACAGGGGCTCCAGCTCCATGAGGCTTTTACAAACCCTTTGAACAGCCTTCACAAAAGAGGATTATTGCCCTGGGCGAGGGTGGCAGCAGCACAGGGCAAGGGGGAACCCATGTAGCTGCATCAAGGGCAACTGACCACTAATTACGTCGCATGAAAAGGAAAGAAGGAACTGATCCCTGTTATGTTCAACCCAACGTGCATCCTTGTTAGGATGGGGAGGCACTGATCACCAATAGCTGGACTGTGTGCCACTGAAGTTGAAAGGGATTTGGCTGGGGGATGCCGATGGCAGTGGCGATGCTGTGCCCAGCAGCACCTTCCTTGGGTCAGGATCCCACATCTCCTCCACAGGCACTGGGTGCTGGTGTGGTTCATCATGTCAATGAAACCTGCAGGGACTGAAGGGGCAACTCTGCTTCCCTGTCAATCCAAAGCACATTGCAAGGAGCTCCGGGAAGGATGAGGGGGACGGGGGACCGACACCGGTGCTGCGAGTTCCAATGGAAAAATCCAGCGCGGCGCGCGCCGGGATGGACGCGCTGCTGAGCTTTCTCGCGGCGAGAGAAGGCGCAGGGGCTGGTATTGATCTGTCTTCATTACCCATTGCACTCCAGTTTCAAATCAACAAAATGCACTTTTCCGCTCCGCTGCCCTCCCCGGCCGCCGCAGACAACAGAAAAGCAATTTCCCGCAGTTTGCTCCAAACTCCTCTCCCCTGCCCTCCCTTCAGCCCCTCTCCCACCCCAGAGGCTTTTTAACCTCAGCAAGTTGCTCTGGGAGAGCCCCGGCTCTGAGCTGGGGAAGGGACCCCAAAGAGGGCACTGAGGGTTCAGCAGTGCCCCCAAGCCAGAAATACCCCAGCACTGAAAACACGGGGCGCTGCCTGTTCAAACACGCTCCAGCACCTCGCATCATGGCTTTCCTGGATACCAGCAGTGTTCCCCCATGCCAGGAGGATCCCTGGGGGATCAGCTCCCAGACGACAGGAGCACGCTGCAGACCAAGAGTCCTCACATGCAACACTTTGATGGCAAGCTTCTAATAGTTTCCAAGTTGCAAAGAAATAAACCCATCTGAAGATGCTCCAGGGTGTTTTCAGTTGTAGCTCGAGCATCAGCTCTGAGGCTCTCCCCACGCACCTCCAGGCATCTTGGGGTAGACAGATGCTCCAAAACAACCCAGAGCCCAGAGATCCCTGCTGAGCCCAGCAGCATCTTGTTTGTTCAGAGCACACACTATCATAAATATTCCTGCTGGCTGGGTGCCCCATGAATGTCCCGTCCCCATCAGCAAGGTGGTGGGGAGCTGCTCCTGCAATAGCAAGTGCACAGGGTTGTGCAGTGCTCCAGCTCTCTGCTGACACTGGGACCAATCTGGGACTGGGAGCCAAGGAGAGGCCACTGAAACACCTTCTCCATCTCCCCAGAACACCCAGATGATGTGGAAATCCAGCCCCCAGCCACAAGGGTCCAGGCTGGCACCCCAAGCTCCCAAACACCGCAATGAACCCCAGTCCTGCTATGCTCCCCCATCCCTCCCCAGCCAGCGGCTGCTGCACTGGGACCCAGCCTTCCTCATCCTCCAGCCGTCCTGGCCAGTCTCATCCACACCACGCTGCTGTTAGATAAACTTCCTTTCAAAGGAGTCTGCTTAATCCTCTATCTCCCCTCGGTCAGATCCCGCTCCAGCTGCCGGCGGGGCCGGGGGGGAGGAAGAGGCCGGTTGCTGTTGAGTTATGAGCTATTTCTGACTCACGTCTACAACTTTCACAAGTCCTTTTGCAACGGAGAAGGGGAGGAGGGGAAGGGAAGGCAGATCCAGTTCACTCCGGCAGAGCCGCTGGCCAGATGGGCAGGGATGGGAGGCGAGGGAAGGAAAAGCAAGAGGGAATGGGATACGGAGCGAGCAGAGCGCATCGTGCGTCGACGGAGCAGCGAGGGTCAGGCAGAAGTGCAGGCAGGAGGGCACAGGCAGGGACATGCACCCATGGAGGGGAGTGAGGCGCCGGTTACCGGAATCTGACTTCACCCTCGCTGCCTTTGTCCTTCGCAGACATTTTCCATGCAGTGACTGCATTTCCTTCCTGCCAGCACCACTGGAAAAAGCCGCCTGTTTGTGCCGCAGGAGCCCTGACTAATTCCCACTGCCTGGACCCGGCTCTTGCTTCCCATCCCGGCACGGCTTCCAAGGGCTCCAGGCTCCATGACCCCTGCAAGGTGCCCACCCAGTACAGACAGCACCAGGATGCACCGGCTGAGGCTCAGCCGTGCCCTGGCTCCCCAAGCCAAGAGAAGGGCAAGTGATGTCCCATCCCAGCCTGAACTCCCGCTCTCGTGCCAGCTCAGCCTGGCATGGGCAGGACCTCCAGCTCTGAGAGTGCTTGTGCTAATTACTTCCCTTTGTTAATTAAACCCACGTGGCTCTAATAAAGTAACCTGCTGTTCTCTGATAAATTTAATTAGCCTGAAGGGAGAGCCCCTCCACACAGCTATTTAAATTGTCACTTTCCATTGCTTAGGCTTTGCTTCTTTCTGCATCCCCCCCCCCAGGTTCACATCCCTCTTCTGTCCCTTCCCTTTGGCAGAGGAGAGCAGGAAGTGGGAGGTCCCCTCTCTCATATGGGAGCTGGATGCCACCCAAGGGTGCTGCATCCACCTGAAGACCCATTTTCCTGCCAGTGCCATAAAACCCCCACCCTAGATGGGCCTTTGCCCTGTGCCATGATGGAGAACCTGTCCTGCACCACACACAGCATCAGTTCTGGGGTGCTCTGACCCTGGGACACTCTGCACCTTCCTATCCAAGCGCCATCCCAAGGGATGGTGGCACACAGCAACCTTCCCTCCCCAGTTCTCACCTCACCTAGAGCCAGCCTTCCCCTCACATCACCCTTTCCCACCACCTCAACACACAATGGGGACCACAACCCCCCCCGATGAAGAGAGATCTGGAGGTTTACAGAGAATTTAACTCTTTGTGGGCTCCTGATGTGCTTCAGCCATCCCGAAGCCAGAGGTGATGCGTGTCTGCACGTGCGCCTTCCACAGCATCCGACTGCAGCTGAGCCCTTCCCGGGAAGGGGGTGATGGGGAAGGGGAAGACACACACACACGTCCTGGGCTCACCTGCACCGCCGGCTGCTTGCCCTCATTGCTGCTGGGGGAGCTCAACCCCGTGGCCTGCTGCAGCAGGAACTGGCGTGCCACCTGGAGAGCCTGCAAGAGAGACACAGCGGGTGGGCAGGAGGAAGAGTGCCCTCCTCATCCTCCCTCTCAAGCTATGCGTGAGAAGAGTATGACCAGTACATCCCATTACAGACCAACCATTCTAACCCCAGAGCCACTGAGGGCCACAAGAGCTTGGGGGCAATCCTATCCTCTTCCAAAAGCCCTTCTCCATCTCCAGGAAGTTGCCAGGTCCAGCATCTTTGAGCCTCAGCAGGTTTTCAGCACAGCTGACACCCAACCAAAGGTCCAGTGCAGGGGCTGGCTCCCTGATTTACTTCCCCTTTGCATGGAGCCACCAGGACAATCCTGCTGCAGCCGCTGTTCCTTGTGTCTAAAGCTCCCATCTCTACTTAATCAGATTGCCACACCAGAGCCCCAGGAAGTCCTACTCATTGCCCAGCTTCAGGTCAGGCCAAGTGCAGGATTCCATCCTGAATTAATAATCCATGAACACATCCACAAGGAGTTTATAGTGGTGCAGGAGGAGGTTAGGAGCTCACACAAGTGACCAAGACAAAACCTGCTTATCTTTATGGGTGCCTGCCTAGAAAGAGTCAGGGGTTTCCTTAACTTGGTTGCAGGATGAAGATGTCTCACTGGGAAGGTCTGCAACTGGCAAAAGAGGGAGAAACCAATGTGAATGGATAAAAACCACCTGCGGAAACACACAGAGGCACAAGCAGCCATGAGCGAGCCATGGCCAATGTCACTGCCTGCAGACAGGAGGTGAAATGAAGGGAAATCCTGCAAAGAGACAAGGAGAGAGGAGCCGGCCACAGGTGAGCATGGCACAAACCAGGGGCTTCAATCAGGAGCCAAGAGAGGGAATAAAGCTCCATCGAAGGGCTGGGGTTTAGGTCCCATTTTGTGCCTCTCTCTGCAGGGGGCTGCTCGGGAAGAGCGCATGAACAGACCTAAAGCAAAGGATGTCCAGGCTGTGCCACACGTGGGGGTTTTGGTGGATAAATCCATCTGACCCGCTCCTTGCATGCGGACTGGCATTAGAGGTGCACTTGCAAAATGAGAGGTGATTTTAAAGCCACTGTTGAATCTGGAAGCTGCGTGCAGAGCATTTAGCAGATTCAGACCACGATCATTTCACTGCAAGGATCCCAAACCCAAGAGCTGTGCCCCAGTCACAGCACAGGGCATCCTCAGCCGTGCCCAGCTGCAGATGTCACCACATGCCTTGAACTAAACGGCATCAAGAAAGTTAAAAGGTCAGGAGCTCCAAAAGCAGATGGGATCCTAATGTCCCACTCCTATGATGCACTCCGGGTGCACCCAGCAGCAACCAAAGCCCAGAGTGCCCCCTGCCTCTTCCCGAGCATCCCCATCCGCTGCTGGGGATGCTCCAACCCTGCACAACCTCTCAACTCGCAAACTCACATTATCCAAACAATAATAAACCATAAAATCCTTGAGGACAAAACATGGCAATTTGCTGCTGGGAATCCTGATGGCACGAGCCCACAGTCCATGTCCTGGAGCTGACACAGGCGGGTTTCTCCACGGGCATGTTATTTCCCTGTTATTAACGGTAATAGATGTGCATCGGTAATGCGACACAAAAACTATGTGACGGTTATGACAGCTCAAGGTCTGATATTTTAATTACTTTTTGAAATGAAAACAGTAATTCCCTTTAAAAGCCCAGGGTGGAGGAATTCAATCAACACTGCTCAGTGCACAGCAGGTCCAAGGCACCCATCCAGGGACGGGTGCTGGACCATTCCCTGGGTGCACACCAGCTGCTCAAGCTTCAGCTGGTTTTGCCATGTGTCCACTGGACAGAGGTTTGCATGGATTTGGTTCTCCATCTGCACCACGTGAAATTCTTCCCATGTTTGCAAGGAGCATCTCACCAAGGCGAGCTGGTGAGGCAAGTCCTTGCCCCAGCCCAGCAAACATCAGTGCAGCAGGTATGGAGGACACAGCAAGGAGGGGACAGACACGATGCCAGGGCCCAAGCCAAGCACCATGCAGGACTTCTTCCAGTTTCCCCCTTTCCAACCCCAAACGCTGGCCAGCCACAGGTGCCACTGTGTCCCCACCACATCAGCTCTCAGGGGGAATTGAATTCACTCCCCGCTGGCTCTCACTTTGTTGTGCTCTGAAGCACGAAATTACAACATTTACAGGAAACAAAAATGACATGGCCTTACAATTGCACATGGGGGCCTCCCCCCAGCACCCAGAGCTCCCCCTTCTTCCCCTACTCCCTCCATCCATCCCTTCCCATCACCGGCAGCAAGCTCCAGCTCAAGTCCAGCTCAGCCTGTGGATGCTCTGCCTGGCAGCACACGGTGCTGCAGACCTGTTGCATGGCTGCATGAAGCAGCTGAAACCCTAAGAACCCAGTTTTGGGATGCAGAGCCCTGTGCTACATCCGCATTTGCTACCCTCACCCTGCAGGGCAGAGGGACCCAGAGCTGGGGTGTAGCCTTTCCATAGGGATGAGCAAGAACGGTTCACCCACATCCTCATCCCCTCCTTCAGGTGGAGGAGATGTGAGAGCAGAAGGAAGCAATCCTGCCCTGCAGAGGGGATGGGATTCCATCTCCTGGCTCTGTGAACCAGAGGGAAAAAATGACTTTTTATTTAAAAACTCCTATTCTGCTGTATGGTGTTATTCAAGACCCATTAGCACGCTACCCGTAATTAGGAACGAATGGCTTGTGTCAAATTCATCATGCTCCTGGATGGCTCCCTTTGATCAGCAAATTATCCCATAAAAAAGTATGTAATGCCTCAGACATTCACATCAGGAGCTGCTGCTGTTCGGCTTTGCCCTTTCCCAGAGCAGCAGGTTTCAGTGCTGGGGAAGAGGATGAGACCCAGACTCTGCTGGAGGTGGCCCATAACCGCCCCATGCTGCACAGCAGCACATAACACACCAGGTTGTATGCAACAGGGAGCAGTCAGTAACTAAACAGTGCCTGGGATTAATCCCAGGTGTGGGAACGCTCTGCCCAGACAGCACTCACCCTGCCAGGACCAGCTCTGAGCTGCTCCCACAGGAGCAGAAGCTTCTGTGCCAAGGAAGGGGTACCCAGCCTGCAGGACTCTCATCTCTCCCTGGGGATGCCAAATCCCTTCAGTTCACTGGATAAACCTGTTGCATCTCATCCAGCAGGAAAGTATTCCGTTATCCTGGCTTCCACCCATTGTACCTGGGATTATTGTTAATTCTTCCCCTAAGCACTCGTGCTCTGGCCAGTGGGATACCCCTATCCATGATGGAGGCTCTCCACGAGGGCAGCTCTTGATAAGCATCACAAACATACCTTTCTCCCACAGGGACCACCACGTCCTGTCCAGCCCCAGTGATGGAAGTGCTTGAGGAGCAGAGACAGCAGCTCTCATTCCATCCCATCCCATCGGAAAATCGTGCCCAGGGTATTCCTGACCTCCCTCACCCCATCAGGTATTTCAGTTTATGAGGGTGCACATTTAATTACGGTACTGAAGCCAAAGCAGGTTTGCCCGGCCTGTGGTGGGAACTGCCCAAACCCAGCGAGGGATTTTCCACTTGGATGGGATCGAAGCTCTGCAACGGGGTTTTAATGTCCAGTGAGTGAAAAGCCACCCTAAAAATGACACTAAGCCAAGAACTGCGCAAAGAACAGGACAGAAAGCGGATCTACAGAGTCTGTATCTTCCCTTTTCCCTCTGCTCCTTTTGAGGACAGAAAGAGGTTGGGAAGGGATGAAAAAACGTTGAAAGAAAAAAAAAAGGAATAATTTTACACTAGCCTCATAAAAACGACATCGTCACATTCCAGAATTAGAGCTATTAAAACAACACACACACGGATATTTTTAGCTGGATATTAACAGTAAATGATGCCATATTGAGAAGCGCTTCCACCCAGCCCAGCCCTGGCTGTGCTTAACCAGAACCAAACAGCTCCAAAAAGATCAGAATTCACAAAAATGACATAATTCTTCATAGGGGGAGGAGGGAAAAAACCCCAAAAGCCCTTTTGACAGCAGCCCCGGCTGCACTCCCATCGCCACACACACTAATGCCTCCGGCCTTGCTTCCTTCACTCTTGACTCTTCAATCCTGCCGAGCAAGGGGTTAAAGCCATTCCCACTAATGAAGAACACCAGGAACATGCTCCTGACAATCCCACCCCAGGAGAGAAAAAGAGAGCAACAAGAAGGGAAACCCCCTCCTGCATTCGTACTCTGTAAAATAGGAAATATAAATCAAGGCACCTATGGAGAGATGAGTTTCACTTACGTGCTCCGGTCTCGTTTTATCTTAAATACCCTAATAATAGCGGATTACACAATATATTTGAGATGTGATCACATGCTTTATGGAACAGTATCTTTGCCATGGCAGGGAAGTGCCTCCCCTCCTTTAACTACCAAAAAAGTCCAATTTGCTTCTTTTTAAAGTAAAAACAAAAGTCTTACTTTTGTTTAATAACTCCACATTTTTCGACACGTGCCTGCCATAAACTGCAATTTCTTTTTGCATACTAAAACCCCACCGAAGGATGATTTTCCAGATGGCTCCATTTCCACAGGATATCAAGCTGGAAACTGCTACCATGCAGCCGCCAGGCTCAGAGATCTTCCCCATGGACATCCCTTCTCCGAGCACCTTGCACTCCCAAAGCTGCAACCTCTGCACCCCATGGTTTAAACCCTCGGATTTGAACCCTGGTTTAGTTCTGGGATTAGACTTGGAACCTGGGATTCTTTGCAAGGACGCAAGGAAACCCTGAAGACAAGCAAACCATGCGAGAGCAGCTCCCGTTCAGCACATGGCCATGTGCGATGCCCACCCAATGGTCTCCCCTGTACCCCCATTCCCAAGCCGGCACATCCCTCATCCTCTTCCTATTGCAGGGATGCAACACCCCAGTCACTTGGTGCCCCTCTTTCCTGCCCAGACGAGGGGTCCCGGGGAAGGGGGGGGACCCGTCGTGGCAGGGCCAAGAGGCGAGCCCCACGTTAAAAGCTGATGAATGCTCGCTGGTGAGCAGTGCTTTGGAGCCCGGCTGCAGGATGTCACCGCAATGGAGGTCTCACCACGTTCCCACAGCAACAGCAGTGGGAGCCCTCCCATGCCCCCATCCGACCTCTCCCCTCTGCCAACCCCGGTACAATGATGGCGTGCGCTATTCAAGCTTTTCAGTCCAACTCCGGCATTGAAATACAGGGATTTAACCTGAACGGCATCCCCTGGGCTGCGGGGGAGAGGGGAAGGAAGAAGAGAAGGGAGGGGGATGCTCCAGCTCCGCAGCCCTTTCCTCACACCGTCCCACTGGGCTCCCTATCTCCCTTCAGATGCTCCAGACCACGGGATGCTCTGAAGTGACATGGACAGGCAGATTAAGCGCAATGAAGAGGGTGACAAAGCTATGAGTAGAACTGGACACCCCTCTCCTTTTGCTCTGGGGACTGCCCAGAAATCACAAACCAGCTTCAGGAGGTCCCCAGACACTTCATGATATACACAGATCCCTTCGAGCATCCACCGAGGGCACTCACCTCTGAGCAGCACTCAGAAAGTGGGGTTTAACCTGCGAAGTCCCTGCCGACAAGCATCAGGGGACCCGATTTCACCCGTTCAAAAGGAGGCTGTGGATACCCAAAAACATCCAAACCAGCTCACGTCACCCAAAGGTGCAAAACCAGCCAAAGCCAAGGGCAGAGCACATGCCCCCAGGGAGAGAACCCCTACGGACACAGTTTTAAGCCACCAGTGGCCCCTCAAGACCAGGCTGGGCTTGTTGAGGGGGAGGGTTTCCACCCCTCCACGCTCCCTAATCAGTTTGGGGGGGATTTCACATAGTTAAGTAAGAACTGAGTACCAACATTTCAGGATCTGTGGCCGAGCTGGGACGGAGGAGCTGTCAGATGGGAAGAGCCCAGCGGTCCGAGATCCTGCCTGCGACAATGGGATGCTCCTACGGATGGTGCAATGCCTTCATAAAGCACCTAATTGTGCAAAACTCTCTATATGGGGACATTTATTCCTGACCCCAGCTGGTGCTCAGCCTGTTCCCTGAAGCATGAAGATTGATAGTGCTCAGGATGGTTTCTCTCCCCCCCTCCCAAGGTGCTGTCATTGCGGATGTGCTTTGTTTTTGGAAGTTTACCAAACCCTTTGCCTTGATAATTCCACGTGCCAGCGAGTTTCCCAGGGCAGTTACACTGGGAATCCAAAAGGAGAAGTGCAAGAGGGTGGAATCCAACACGGGCCATGCTTTGGGCAGGGTGGGAGCAGCATCCACAGGGACGAGCCAACAGCAGCTGCGCTTTGCACTACAAAAATCCCTTTTTCCCTTCTTTTCCCGAGGAGCTGACCCTGTTTCACCACCACTGTGCCCACCCCTCTGATGTGCACCGTTCGGGCCGTGCAGGCTCCTTCCCTGGCAGGGTGACTCGCAGCAGCATTACACGCATGATTAGCCTTCAGATCAGGGGAACGGGGGCTTAACTGCGTGAGAAACGGCTGTTATTCAGGTAATGGATTTACAGCACTCGCTACTAAAGTATCAGACACAGCAATTTTTTACAGCTTTCACGCTGGAATTTATGGCTCAGGGAGGCGATCTCCATCCGAGGCAGGGATCATTGCCTTATTTAGTATCCGAGCAGGAAAATTTATGGTTTTGCCCAAGTTTGTTTTGAAAGGTAACCTGCAGGCACACACACAGAGCCCCCCTTCCCCACAGCGTACATGATGCAAGGGGAGACGTGTGCCACGCAGCTCCCCGAGGGGCACACACGTGTGCTCAAGGACAGAGCTGCTGCGTGCACATGCGGCAGTCACACACTTTCAGACATGCGAGGTTAATTCTTCACCTGAAGGCATCAGGACCCCCCCCAAGGGATGGGGGACCACCTCTGGTCACCCTCCTGGGCAGCCAAACACAGACCTGGAGAAAACTTGCTCCTAATTTTACATCCAACAGGTCTTTGCTCTCACAGCCCTCTGTTCTCCTGCACTCTGTGTGGGACCCTATCCCCATTGGGAATGGAACAGGCAGGATCCCCTCAAACCACAGCCATCTCTAGGGTAGCAAGTACCAGCCCATGAGCTGCATGGACCAATGGGCTCCATCTCCTTAGGGACATGCCCCTCAAAGACAAGCACCTGCTTGTCGGGGCAGCATCCACACCCCAGCTTCATCAGGGATGGCACAATCTGGTGCAACCCCTGATGCCAGCCCTGGGGGATGAGAGGAGGGTAAAATCCAGTGTTACCCCTAGACTGAACCCTCAAAGGACCCCGTTCCACATTGCCTGGTGGTAAGAAGCGGGGTGTCCCTCCTACCTGCTGCTGCTGGAAGTGCAGGAGCTCCACGGGGCTCATCTCACCATTGGCCTCCCCGCTCGTGGCTCCTTCGCGCCCTGCACCCGCTGCAGCGCCGCCGGTGCCGCCGCCATCGGGCTGGTTGCTGAGGCTGCTGACCCCGTTCTGGCCGGACGGAGTGGACCGTATCGTCTCCGAGGCAGATTCAACCATCATGACTTGCTAGCAGGACCTGCGGAGGAGGAGAGAGCCTGAAACCCCTTGCTTGGCAGCCCTACTTCCACATGCATCATCCTCACCCTGCCCCATCTCCGATCCCCACGAGGTCCAGGCAAGGAGATGCAGGGACGGGATGTCAAACCCTGGCCAGTTTTAGCCACATTCAATTGACTCCAAAACCTGAATGTGCAGCAGCGTGAGCTGCCGTGAACACGTACAACGCTGAGAAAACAAGCATAACCCATCCCTTAGGAAAACACCATGTTTTCAGCTTTCTCCCAGCCAGATGCAAGATACAAAACCCCAGGAATCCAGGCATTTCTCACAGAATCCCAAAATATTTCACTTTGAGGCATTGGAGACAGTGAGGCTGCTCCCCAGGCACATGGAGCCGGGCCATGCATTTCACCATAAGACTCTCAGCAAAGCTGACACGTTGCCACAAACCAGCCTCAGGCAAACCAGCACTTCCCTGGCATGAAGTTTGCCATCAAGATGAGGAAGCCCAAAAGGTACCCGAATGGAGCCAGGACATGGCAGAATGAGAGTGTGGGGTGCTCCAGGAAACACCCGTTGGAAAATCCTGCCTGCATCCCTGGCACCTCCGTGCACCCCTTGGGTACCATCAAAGGACTGAGCTGGGCGCTTCACTGCATGTGGCTGTTCCTGCACCTCATTTCAGGCAATTCCAGGCTTTCCTCTTCACCAAGCAGCAGCACAACACTTGCAGGGCCATGGGATGCTGGCAGCAGCTCCAGGCTGAAGCTCAGCTCGGCCAACGTGAGCTCCTGAGGCACCGCATGGAGCCAGAGGGAAGCACCGGCACCGGGAATGCTGCAGGCTGGAAAAGCCACTCGCACCCCAATGTGTGTCTGTCTGCAGGAAGGCTGGGATCTTGGCTTCAAGGTGATGACATGGAGAGTCTCTGCTCCGCTGGGCTGGTCAGCAGGCAGCTTGTTAGCTGGGAACCTGAGCATCCCCCTTCCTGGGAGAAACTCCCAGAGCTGGGCTAACACTGGAGGAAACACAACCACAACACCCAGCACCAACCCCAGCCACTGAGCTCCCACGGCCACATCCAGCCCCGACACTCGTGGGTCACAGGGAGCCCTGCCAGGGCAGGGGGACTCTCCCTCCTTCCCAACACACATTCTGCTCTGTGGAACAGCACAGGATACAGTCTGATCTCATTCAATCCAGCTCCTTCCCCACAAGCGGGTGCTGGAGTGGGATCAGTGTCCACTCACGGCTGCTCGCAGCCGGCTGGCAAGTTTGGAACAGCAGGGGAATAAAGAAAGAGGGCCGGGAGAAGAAATACTGTTTCTCTGCCTTTTTCTTCTCTTTTTTTTCCCCGTCTTCCCCCTCCCTGCCCCAAAAGACAGAAAGACAAACTGCGAACAACATAATTGCTGAAATGTGGCGTGTAATAATAGCTATTCAGAAGCTGATCATTCATATTAAACAGGGTGAAGCAAGCTTCTCATTTGCATGTTGGAGATTATATGCATTTCAAAAGTCATTTCCGCAGGGTATATGACTGACATTAATTCCCATGTGGAGCTGCCGGCTCCCTCCCGCTAGCCCGGTGCTACCAAACCCAAGCAGGGCGGCTTGGTAACGGGATTACTGGGCTCTGGTTGCGCCTGAGCTCAGGTGCCGGAGCGCGGCGAGGTTGGAGCAGCCTCCTGAGAAAGGATCGGGAAAGGATGGGGATGCTCACTGACATTAGGAGCAAAGAAACCTGGAAGAAAGCACCTTCTCCCCCTGCCCAAGTCACACAAGAGCCTGCAGGAATATTGAACGATTCCTGTTTCTTTCCCCCTTTTCCTTGTGCTTCGAGCAGGCGAGCGGCCCCAACGGGAAAGCCGGGCTCTGCCCCTGCCCGGCAGTCACAAGGCACGGCCCATGGCCAGAAACCCAGCGGGATTCAAAAAGCAATTTGACTTTTATATGGAGAACAAGAATATCCAGAGTTACAACAGGAAGTATTAAAAAAGGGAAAGAAGGAAAAAAAAGAAAAGGCTTTGGAAAGGATATAAAACTTTCCTGGCTTCGGGGCAGAAATTGAAGCGTAACTACTGGGAATTAGGAGGAAATCTCTTCTGGTGGAGGAGCTGTGACCGTGGGCTCACTCTGTCATCCCCAGCCCTGCCAGAGGCGGGATGCCGGAGCCGCCGAGCAGCGCTGGGGTCCGGCTGGGCGATTCCCAGGACACCAGGCCAGGGGTTCCCTCTCCAAGTCTAGTAAAACTCGATTTCCCGTTCGCAAACCCTGCGGGACGCTGGTGCCTGCGCTCCCAGCGCTGCAAGGGAAGTCATAAAAGAAAGTCATAATAATAATGAAAATATTTCCATTCATATAAAAGTTTTACAAAACCTTAAAGAAAAAGAGGGAAGACAGCGTCTGCAGCGCTCTAAACTCCACTTAAATCAGGAACAAGCGCTTTTCCAGCCGGGACAGAGCTGGGATACTTGAAGCCGCGTTGGAAAGAGCAAAACCCGGCTGCACAACTCGAGCATCCCTGTGCATAGACGGGACAAGCCACAGCATCCCAGCTGACGCTTTTCATCTGTTCTAGTTTAAACACATCCAGCATTTCAGGGATTCTCCATACGCTGGTATCCAGAGGGTCTAATCAGGATCAGACCTTCCCGAGGCATTAAGGCAGGGACCCTGACCAGGCAGTCACCACAGGGATACAACACCCAGCTGAAGCAGAAAAGGGTGGTTTTATTTAAGAAGGGAGAGGAGGAGACCCCTCTAATGGGAAGGAACCACAGAGGCTGCACAAATGGATTGCTAATCACCATCTCGGGCTCAAAATCACTCCACGGAGTAAGTGCTCTGCCATTTCCCCTCTGCTTTTCCCTTAAACATGCACCTTTCACAGGACAAAGAAAAGGAAACAGAACTACAACGAGAGTAAAGAATCCCCCAACCTTTAGCAGTACCATATGGCGATGAGAGGATATTAATTACTGTTGCTTTTTAATTAACAATTGCTTCATCTGAGCAGTCACATTTCCTTGACATCCCTGACTCGCTGCTAACCTGCGAAGTGCACGCGCCACGCCAAGCCATCAATCCAGTTTTATTGACACCCCCTCCCCGCCGCAAACAGGCACGATACCAGGGATTGCCAATTAACACCTCCACACTCTCTAATTCGCACAATTAGCAGGCTGATGGATGCCCAGAGCTTCCCTGCCACAGAGGGGGGCAGATCAGCTGGTTGGGCTGTAAGACATGGCACGCACATGTGCCCAACATGCCTGTGCCATGCTCCCCATGTCCCATGGGAGCACCACTTGTGTGCCATGCCACAGAGCCCAGCATTACCATGGAGCCTTTCCAAGCTGAGC
Source organism: Psittacus erithacus (assembly GCA_009867235.2). Lineage (NCBI taxonomy): Eukaryota > Metazoa > Chordata > Aves > Psittaciformes > Psittacidae > Psittacus > Psittacus erithacus. The sequence goes on along the minus strand of WYDI02026883.1, from coordinate 3,881 downwards.
AGAAAGAACACGATGAGCACAGAGGCAAGTGAGCCACCACACTCAAAAGCACAGATCTGCACCCAAGAACATGGAGACTTCAGGAGCAGGAACAGCACACGAAGCATTTACAGAGTGATCTCTCCCCAGAAGCTCCTGAGGAATCTTGGCGCATCCAGCCCCACCGGAGCAATGCTGCTTCTCCATCCGATCCAGCTCCACAGACGGGAAAACTGAATACAGCTTTTCAGCCCCCAGGACCCACAGAAACAGGTACAGCCGAGCCCACGAGCTCTTAAGCAGCAGTTGCTGAACACCTATTTCAGCAGCTTCTTCTATTTTTAACTACCCTCAATATCCTGGTCCTCAGGGGCTCTCTAACTTTGGGCTGCCCTTCACGGGACCACGTACAGACACAGCATCCTGGGCACCTCCTCCCGCTGCCAGCAGATCCCTGTCCTCAAGTCCCGATCCCTGTGCCAATAGCACTGCATGCCCCTCAGCCTCGGTTTCCCCGCATCCAAACCCAAAGAGCTCAAAGGCACTACCTGGGAGGGATGAGGATGAACAGTGGGAAACAGCGCTGGGAAAACACTTCCCACCCCACATCTCGAGCTGAGCAAGTTTCCAACGCTGATCCACATTTTGCAAGGGACAGCAAAGGTGACAGCACGCATGTATGAGCAGCCTGCTACAGTGATGCTCCAGAGGCTTTTTTCCACCCTTCCCACTACATCCCATCCCCAAAGCAGTTTTCCAGACCCTTTCTCCCAGCTCCAGCCCTGCCAGGACCTGGAGGAGAGATGTGGGCTGCCTTGCAGCACGGTGAGCACTCTCCCTCTGGCAGCCTCTCCTGCAGGTACCAGCAGATGATGGAAGAGCACGGACCAAGCAAACCCCTCAAAGCCGTTGGAAGTCCTGCGGGATGCTCCTCTACACAACTGGGATTCAGGGAGGCTTGATCCCAGGCACTGGATCTGCTCCAAGCTACAGAAAGTTGAGCAACCTGCCCATCCGGATCCAGCACCGCAAGGCTTTAGGAAGTGGCTGGCTAATCTTAAAAGGCTTTGGCTTGAAGAGAAGCAGCAGCCGGGATTGCTCCGAGAGTGGCTTTTTACCCTTTAATTAACACATAAACACATGGAAATGTGGAAAGGGGATTAAAATAAAAGTCTGGAGGAGCTGAAACGAATCTAGAGCATTACTGTAAATTAGAAGAGATTTAAGGAACCAAGGACTGGCTAAGCCTGGGCACCGCTTTAATGGGATCTCACCTCTGGGCACTTTCATCTCCCACTTTCATCTCACTCCCAGCAACTTCTTTGGGAGGAACCAAGCTCCGGGTGCACGGACCTTCACCCTGCGGCAATCCTCACCTACCTGCCACCATGCCCTCGCTGCCCTGGCCGCCCTGGCCACGCTCATTTGCTGCTACACAGAAATCACGCAAGAATGCCCACGGCAAGGCTCTTCTCCCCAAAAGTTGGGTCCTCTCACTCAGAGAACCAGGAATCGTGAGCATTGCCAATGGGGGAAGCCCCTGGGGACCAAGCCACACCAGTCAGTGGGACATGGCACTATTCCTGCTTGAGTTCTGCTTTTCTGAAACGCATCTTCCTCAGAGCATCCTTCGCTCTGGAGCTCGCACCATGCACCAGCAAGGACACTGCGACCAGAGCATCCTACGGGAGATCCTCCTCCCAGTGTCCACGCCAGCGAACCATCCACACCAGGACATGGCGCATCCCCAGAGCTGCCAATGGCTGGCATGGCTCCCATTCCCTGCCAAGCTGCAAGGAAAATGAAATCCCTCCTGGCACGAATGTGGAGCTGGCCAGACACAGGCTGGACACACGCCGGGGCTGCTCCATCCCCGCTCCATCCATCCCGCTCCATCCACCCAGCTCCATCCTGCGCTTCCCTCCCTGTGCTCTTGAAAAGATTAAAAAGAGCCCCACTCCATCTCATTAAGAAAATAAACACAAGAGCCGTCTAAGTGTCTAATTAAGCTTCTAATTAGTCCCTGCTTGTTACTAATGCAAATTAGATTACGCTGCTTAACTACAGCATGTCCACAACACCCTTGTTAATTGCGGCCTTTTGAAATTAAATTACTCCCTAATTAGCATATCAAAGCCATTGATTCGGAGCCAGGGAAGACAGGGCAGGAGGAAGCAAACGCCAAGTTTTGTTAATCAGGGACATCTAATTAAACAGTGACGTGAAGCACGGGGGGCTCCAGCCCCGCTGCTTGAGAGCTGCACCGGGGGAACCCGAGGGGCAGCATCCGGTGGTGCAGGTTGTGGTTCACGGCTGCTGTACTGGAGCATCCCGCAGGTCTGGTACCCAGCGCCCGATGGATGCAGCTGCAGCAGGGCAGAGCTTGAGCCCTGGGAAGCCCACGTAGCCTCTGATTTCTCATCCCCACAAAACCTGGCTTTCCTTCTGTCCAGCGTGTGCCAAATGGGAATTCAATGGAAAAAAGTCCAGAAGCACAGACACAGCCCTGCAGGCCCCCAGGTTCATGGGGCAGGGTCTCAAGACACCTGTAGAGCACCCCAAAATCCTCACAACCTACACGCAGGAGGCACCCAAGTGAAGACAGGCCACAGCATCCCTGACCCGCAGGACACCTCATCCAGCTCAGCACAAAATTCCCTCGCCACAATGGGTTGGGATGGATGGGACAGGCACAGCACAGGGGGAATATGCCCACACCGGTAGCAACAAGTCACAACTTGCTCCAGGCACCATCTGTGGGGAGTCTACAGAGACACCCCATGTACATCCCTCACCCCAGCATCCCATGGGCACCAACAGCATCCGACACAGACCCTTTCTCCATAGGAAACAAAACCAATTCCCTACCGGAGCAGGGATGCCCTTGGCACTCACTGGAGTCATCCCCAAGCCTCCAACCCCAAATTCACAATGGGACATAAATAACAGAGGCACTAAGGAAGAGACTCAGTCTAAAAGCAACAAGGTAGATCACGCCAAGGAGGGCAGAAACGAAGCAAACACCTGGTTTTCAAGTGATTTCAATCACTTCCTGAATGACCCAGTTCTTGAACCATTCCAACTTTTCCTCTTTTTCTGTTTAAAGAAGTAGAAAAGGGAAAAGAAAAAAATTAAAGGGATGAAGATTGGAGAAGTTTAATAGAGGGAGAAAAAGTCTATTGAAAAAAGGAAGGCAGGCACAGCCCGTCTCGAGGGAAGAGCTGAAGTATTAAAGAAAGGAAAATCACTTCCCCGGCTGCCGAGACAGAGCTGGAGAATAGAGCAGCTCCATGAGCAGAAGCTGCGTGCTTTTAATTGAAAAGAGGGAGATTCAAATGAAACATCCAATATCCCCCGTTAAAGAAAGGAAGAAAGACGGACGCCGGCCGCTTCGCTACGCCAGAGATTGCTAAAGCCCCAACTTTCTTCCCCCCCGTCTCGGAAGTTATAGGAAAGAGGGATGAGAGAAAGGAAGGGGAAAAAAAGGTCTTTCATACAGGAGGAACTCAAGGGAATGGGGGGGGAGGGTGGGAAGAGAGACCAAGTTTTATTCATTTATTTTATGCAATGAGTAAAAATAATATATATAAAAAAGGCAGAGTTGTACAATGTCAGTGTTTGGAAGCAGCAGAACGGAGAGGAGAGGGGGGGAAAGCAACTAAGAACAGAAGGGCCAGCTCCAACCACCCGCCGCATGAGCCTCTCTCCCAACGAGATTCAATTAATTGATAACAAGAGGCATCAAATTAATTTTTCAAGGATGTTAGATTTTGATGAAGGAAAAAATCTCTCTGATTTTAATCGGGGCGGCGTTTAAAAGGCATAAATGAATATCCCTTTCTAATCATCTGAGGCGCTGGGGAAGCACCAAGCGGTTAACGGGGAAATTCAAATCGTTTAAT
>WYDI02026880.1:0-33068 GCA_009867235.2 Psittacus erithacus | reverse complement strand
TGTTATACCTTAGTTACTGGACTGTTCTTATCTCAACCCGTGGGAGTTGCATTCTTTCGATTCTCCTCCCCATCCCTTCCGGGGAGGGTGGGGGGGAAAGGACAGGTTGTGGGAGGAAAACGAGCAGGCTATATGCTTTTCTAGTTTACGACTAAGCTTAAACACTAGTGCCCTGCAGAACAGCAGATGTGTGAGGGGTCAGGTCCAACAGACCTGTTGCACTTCCCAAAAACTGAGGGGAAGAGAAGGCTCGGCCATGCTTCCTGCTGTTCACACTTGGATTCATGAAGCCAGTAGCCCATGAGAGGAACAAAGGGTCTATCAAACTGTCTCACACCTCTATGTGGCCAAGTGAAGACTTAGTTCCTCAGAAATAAATACGAAGTTGCAGAGACTCTGTGTCAACAATAATGTGTACAGAGGCTTCAGGCATATCTATACAGAAAAGGTGAGAAACATTTGGCCTCCAAACTTCATGAAGCATAGGCAGTTATTTGGAGTCCAATTACTAGTTTAGTGACTATTTATTGATACATTTCCTGATCCCATATACTCAGAGAAAGACATTTCCTGTTTTTCTAACAGGATTATCCATTCTGTCAGAAAATATGCCAAACAGCTGATTACCCTTTAAACCTGGATGGATGCTTTGCCTGTTCTGCAAGAATAACTCTTTGAAATTAGTTATAATGACATTATAAAAGCACACAATGTTTTATAATTAACTGCTAATAGGTAGCTACATGATTTGAAAAGGTTTAATAGATTTAATTAAACTACTTAAACATTTACATTGCTTTAATCAAGTGTTAGAAAATGAGCATGATACCTGGCTTTAGGATTAATGTAAAAAACCTGTTATGAATTTAAATAGCCATTTGGTTGAAAGCTATGTATTCATTAGTAAGTGTAAAAGGTGAACACTCGCACACCTTATTCCTTAGGAAATGAGTGTGGTTTCTTTAGCAGATGTTTACAATAAATGAAGTTCCTGCCCGGTGAGAGTTTTACAAAAACTAGTGTATTGCACTTATATGTTTAATTTATCTTTTTTATCATTATTATTATGTACCACAATAGCACTTTGCAAGAGGGTCAGGTTATACTAGATGCTGTTAAACAGCTGCACAATCAAACAAGATTCCTGAAACAAGTTTCCTGAACCTGGGGACATAACATTTGGCCATATACGACGTCTTCAGTAAGCAACTGAAGAATAACTAGTTTCAGAAACTGGGCTATGACAGAGTAGGAATTTTGAAGAATTGACTGAAAAAAAGTGAAGTAAATGCAAAGTTAAAAATAACTGAATATTCAGAATTACTCATGATTCACTGCATTTGTCTTTAGGTAGAACCATGCAGGGTGTGTGGTCTTGGCAGGCTTTGATAGGTTTACCAAAGGGTTACTGTTAGGTGGAGTGTATGATAGAGAGATTTCAAACACAAATTTATAAACAGTTATGTCAACTGAAAAGAAAACAGTCTTTAAAAATAGATAATATAATAAAATACTTTATATGGATGAGCCAAGACTTTCGTACCTGTCAGCTGCTTTGGAACTATACTGTTTCTTATTAATAAGTGTATTTTGTACCACACTGCTAAATTTAAACCAGGCATCACACAAGTTGTTATGCAAGCACCCCCCTTCAGCTTTGCCAGCAAATGTCAGCATTGACCCCACAACACCCTATACCTAGGGCCTCTCTTACACAGAGAATGCCAATTGTACTGAACTGTGGGAGCATTTATACTGTGAAGAACAGAGGCTAAAACAAGACCCACCAAACTTATTTTCACTTGAGATCAAAGACAGAATGTGAGTTCAACTCTCCAGACATCAAAGAGCAGCACAGAAGCCCACTGTGCCACTTCGACCTGAAATTATGTCCTTATTATGTACAGTGGGAAGTTTACAGCTTTTATCTCAAAATGCAATGCAAGAAATTCAATTAGTTAAAAATAAAAGATCAATGTAAATAATAATAGTAGTGGTAATCACCACCATCATCATCACCATCATCAGGACTTGATCAGTAAGAACAGTGCTAATTAAAAAATTGTTTCTAGTCTGCCAAGATTTCAGGTTAATTAGACTATGAATATGACTGAGTAGAAAGACCTTATCCACATACAATGAAATCAATATCATTTCCTTTCTAATAGAATTTGTTTACACTCTGACTTAAGCGTCTCATGGCTTTGCTTTGTTTCGTAAACAAAGACCTCAGAGCTGGCTTCTAGTTAAACCTATCTTACTAAATTGGACATTATTAGCCACTGCAGTTCTGTTTCCACACCCTTTGAAACCACCAGAAAGGCCACCTGCTGCTTCAGGCAAGTGGGGAAGCAGGAAGCTCCACTGATGTGGGTAAGGTTAGTTTGTGTTGAACAGTCACGTGTTCTTGCAGGTGGGTACATTGACACCAATCAGCGTGAAGACTTCACTAGTGCCACCAAGGCAGATGAGTGTTAGATCTGCAATGCTTTGTTGTTCAGTAATTAAACAGAGATTACATAGACAGATAGTTTCCCAAGTTCCAGTAGGCAGTAAAGGTAGATATTTATGTACATGTGGATTGTGACTAAATTTATGAAAAGTATGCCTAGACTAGATGGCAGGCACACAACGGTTATGGACTGTTACAAATCCATACAAAGGATGTGGTCAGAACAAGTTACATCTTTCCAGCAAGCAACCTGAGCTTCCTTCTGTGGAAACAAGGGTGTATAGGGGAGACAAGTTGTGCAGCACATACCAGGGTTCAACAAGTGTGTGGTGTCTGGAAGTGCTTCAGAACCCTGAGGTTTAGGTCTAGTGAAACATGGTTGTACATGGTTATTTCTCCTATCTGCAAGAGCTTTTCATGTGTTTACTGTACAATAAAGTTTTGTGAAACACCAGCAAAATAAAACTAGCGTGCCTGTAGCACTATAACAACCCATAGTCCAAAGTCCATACGTGAACTGAAACTTTTAATTTCGGCAAATCTGCAAAACAGGACACACAGTAAGCACAAACACATTTGCAATCTTGATCACCGTAAATTTGTGCTACAACATGTCAGCTTCTTTTCTGACATTGTAAGCTGATGGTGCAAGGGTCTACTTTATGGTTCACATCCACTCTTCTTGCCTTGTGTTGAACTGGCCAGTCAGTATTGATTGCTCTTGACTTACCACTCATCCATCACTCTGCATACAGGTTTGAACCAAGGCCATAAATTAATGCCCTTAGCTCAGCTCCTGTTGAGCGAGTGAACGCGCAGTACAGTATGATAAACATTTGTAGCTAATAAAAGATATAGGACTAAATAAGCATAAAAATTTAATTGTCCTTTGACCCAATAGGAGTGTAGCTTCCCAAACTGTGAGTGAGGAACATTTGCTATCACATGATGCCCACCCACATTGTATCTAGACCCTGTACATACTTATATATTAAGAAAAATTATTTACGTGTTCTACTATATAAGTGTATAAATATAGAAGGAAACAGTATCTGATATAGTCTAAAGTACTAAAATTTCAGAAAGAAATTATTCAACCTCAGTTTTGGCCTCAGGGTGCTTCTATTATTGCATTTTGTTAAATTTTTATATTGTAATATACTTAGAAGACTAAATATTTATAAGAAGGTGCCAGTGGATAAAGACTCCACACAGAATTTCATTAAAAATCTTTGTGTTTTCCTGTCCTATAAAAAATAAATAACCTTTTCTTCAACTGACCAAAACATGGTCATTTTGAATAAGAGTGCAATTCGTCATCCATCCAAGTCGCTCTTTAACAATACCCTTTCTTTCTCTGACATAAATCTGTATTCATTGCTTTTTGAAAATTTCCACTCTTAAAAGCCTGTAAAATTAAAAACATGTACTGAAAATACTTTGAATGTTTCTTCCAAAATACATCTTAAAGAATAATGAGACTTAATTTCAAAATAGCTTTTTAATAACCACAGGGCTCCAAATATTAAGACTGAAAATCTTTAGAAGTTTTAGAAGGTAAGGGCATAACTTCAGTGTGAGCACAGTTGTGCAGTTTGAGCAGCCCTGTATTCCAGGTTGGATCACAGACTAGCTAGGCACTGTCACTGTCAATCATGGCTCTCAAGACTACAGCTATTGTAGACCCCCTGGATATGCAAGGCAAGATAGATGGAGCAAGTGGGTTTCCTGGGGAAAAGGGCAGCCTGTCAGATCCCTGTTGACGCTGCTTTTTGGGGCAGTGGTAAGGATTAGAAACTGATCTTGCAGACAGTTATCATGCAACATGGTGTTTCTTCCCACGACAGTGGAAGGCAGTTTTAGGCGGTCACTACCAAGAGGTACGGCTCAGAGCATAAAAAGGTTTGTATGTATAAAACCTGTATCAGCAGCTGACAGCAGGTAAGGCAGACTGAAGTTAGATAAATTGTACCAAAGTCAACTGGACATGCCAGCAAATAACTTCCCATCAGAGAATTGTTAGGTGACAGTAGTACACAATATAGACAAGAGTGCCAGAACCTTAGCTAGAATAAATATAGTGGGACAACAACAGATTAGCTGCAGTCATAGCAGCTTTGCTAGCTTAAAACTCAAAATCCATGATGATTTGTAGCCAAAAAGTCCTGGAATAGGTCATTTTGAGCACATTTTTAAAGTGGGTGGAAGAATTCTTGGTGGTCATAATGACTGCACCTTCAACAAATGAAAGCAAGAAGTTATTTTAATCTCTCATGTTAATCCCTCGCTCAGTGTTGCTTTCTAAGTAATATTGTTTTAACATTTGTGCCAATGGAAGCCTTGCCAATATTTTCACAGCATGTTGATAGGTTTTGCCAATATTATATTAAGAAGGACATCTAAGAAATGCAAACATTTAGTAGACTTTTATGAAAAGTGATGTCTGTCCAGTATCTCATACCACTGGATAAAAAAGAAAACAAACTAAGAACTAGACCTTTGGAATACATTCATTTTTCGTATGACAAAAAGACACACTCTTTGTCCTGTCCTTATTATGAAACCCTAATGGTCTACAGGACATCAATAAAGATACATGAATATACAGAAAAGGAGAAGTAAAGAAAGAAAAAAAATGGGTGATGATACTGAGGTCATGAGACTAGATTTCTACAGATTTTCATTAGCATTAATCAAAGCAAATAATTCTAAATAAGTAGGTTGATTCTTATAGCAAATTATATAGAAGTATTTGGTTGAAAAAAAAAATAAAATCATAGCATCATAGAATCAGCTAGGTTGGAAAAAACCTTTAGGATCATCAAGTCTAACCATTACCCCAGGACTGCCAAGTCTGCCACTAAACCGTGTAACAAAAAGCCTCATCTACATGGTTTTTGAATGCTTCCAGAGACAGTGATTCCACCACCTCCCTGGGCAGCCTGTTCCACTACCTGACCATCATTTTGGTGAAGAAATTTTTCCTAATATCCAATCTAAACCTCCCCTGGTATAGCTTGAGGCCATTACCTCTTGTCCCATTGCTTGTTACTTGGGAGACCAGCCGCATGGTAACGAGTTGATGAGGAGAGATGCTGGCAGAAAAGGCATGCATTTAGAAGCTCAGAATCAGTGAAGAAATAGCAAGGGTTTCAATTAAGTGTCCTTCAACAGAAGACAGGCACTTTGTGTTTTGTGCCAGGAGAAGGGGAAACTACAAAATATGAAGGTGTAAAATGTATTATGGACCAAGTTCTTCATAACAGCACCATCTGAAATGAAGTAAATTTAAAGTTTCAGAGCTGTGATAGTTACAATTTGCTTCTACATTGATAAAAAGGAAAGATTAGTCCCAGAGATGGGACCTGTAGCTCTGGAAAGAAGGTTGAGATTGACATAATCCCCGTATTTCAGGCATCAGGCCTAGGGAGTACAGTGATGATACCATGGCAAAGATAACAAAGGGTGTAAGTATCACTGAGAAAACAGAAAAAGAGTGAATTTAACTTGAAGTGGAGGAATCAACCTGTGAGCTATTGGCATACAGATGACAGCTGGAGTTGTGTTTGTAAAGAAGATCCACAGAGGGGAAAACAGAATTAGGATAAGGGATGAATCCCATGAAACCTCAGAGAAACTTGGAAAGCATGCAGGCTCCCCAGGGAAACAGCAGCAGCAAATGTTCTTTGCATATATTATTGTAGTTTGTGGTTGAAAGTTCATACTTTTGTTTAAAGAAATGCCATTAAACACAGCTGAATAGAAATAAGCTTTATTATATAGTGACGGGAAGATGATTTCCAAGTTATAAAGGATGGCTTTTGTCAAATAAATTTGGTGCTGTATCTGTATCAGGCTATGAGCAACAAGGCAATCGCTGCTGCCAAGTACTCATGGTATTTAATATTACACAGGTTCTTTTGGGTTCTTATATCATGTCTTCTGATGTCTCACTGTCTCTTAAGTCTAGTCATACATTTTTTCACTAAATTTAATAAAGCATAGTAACACTTTCAACAAAGTTTGTACCCAGACTGTACAACTCCCTTAAATTGAGTATGTTATTTCAAGAGCTCTACAATAGAAAGCAATACAGAATTTATACTCATGTCCGTGGAGGTAAACAGAGAATTATAAGACATGGTCAAAAATGTCTATAAAAATTGATAACATTTCTAGAAATTATACTAGTTTTATCCTTCTTTAATTCCAGGATATTTCTATAGGATTTTATTCTTTCTGTGGCGCCATTTCTCCATCTATACTTCATAGAATCATAGAATGGTTTGTGTTGGAAGGGACCTTAAATATCCTCTTCCACCTATTTGCAAAATTTATTTGCAAATGACAGATTATGCTGTGTGTGGGAATCTGAGTACATTGTGATTCCTTTATTGAGATCTCACAGTCAATTGACCTAGAAGGAAAAGTTCATTTTGCACTAACAAATATAGAAATATACCACATCCGCAATCACTATTGAATACTGTAATTATTTAATATTTATTTAACTTACCTTTAACTGGTAGTAACATTTAAACCACCAGATTTACAGCATCTCAAACCGGAGAAAGTTAGGATAGTCATGTTTAGGTTGCCCTCTACTGTTAAAGATTAGCATGACAAGGCGTGTTTTCTCAGGACTGTAAAAAGCTGCGTTTGAGTGAGGAAGGTAGTTCTGGGACTAGAATAAGAAAATAAAGGCTTGCACACAGGATTTGTATCTTTATTAAAAAATTCATTCATTTTAAAAGGTAGCATCAGAGAAACTCTCTGAAAGGAGTTCATGAAAGAGCAAATGTAGAAAGTTCAGTAATGTAACTTGATTTCTGTGAGATTGTAAAACTCTTACTTTCCCTGGAGAACGACCAACTATAGGAACAAATCTGCAGTTGTAACACAATTTCCCATTCAAGTCAATGCCACAAATCTAATTCTTAGAAGTCTGATTACTCAGCTGAAATTCCTGGCTTAGAGATTTTGACCTGGGAACGTGGCAAGAAACACTGACTTTTTTTACATCTACTTTACAGAGGTACTATTTTTCAGTATCATAGATATCAATTTGGAAAATCCAGGGGTTGTGCTACCCAAATAATTGAGCTAAACTGGATCCAGGTGTTTCCTGAGCCTCAGCAAAGTTCAATGCTAAAGCACTTGAGGGGTGGCTCTGGAATGACACGCCTTTCAAGAAATCAAGGGAAAGATTTACCGGACAGAGAAGAAGCCCTCCATTCTAGACAAATAAAATCATAGCTTTCCTAACAAAATGATCATGTTTATCCCCTATATAGGGTTTTCTTCACTAGCCTGTCTCAAAACAGGACAAAAGCCAGCTGTAGCATCACAGTAAATACCCACACTCCACTATGACTTTGAGAAAGAAAGTGGGTAATGGCAACCCAAGACAGCTTCACAAGAGATTTTCTGCTTGCCTGCTAAATCAGCTGATCTTCAACAGTGCAACAAGGGCAAATCAAATTTATTTGGTCCAGAATGAAGAGAGGCTGAATGTGTTTTATTTAACTGGAGCAGAAGGGTATGTAGGTTTGTTGCTAGGCAGTGGCTGTCAGACATGGGGTAAGCCCAGTTGCTGGCCCAGTAAAGTGACTGTGAGCCTTCATAACATGCATTTGTTCTGGGCAGGTGAAGAAGATTACAAATAAAGGAGGTTTCTTGCTCAGTAATGCTCACAGGAAAATGCAGTGATGTTTGCATGACCTGCTGATTATACTGTTTGTTTCTATGAAAAAATCAAATTATTGCCGCATGGCATCACTATGGACTATGGCAGGGGTGAGGGGAGGAGAGCTAGAGCGGACTTGAATGTCTTTCCTGTGCATTTTTTTCATCAGACTCATCTAGGTTTCTTACACAGCTCTATATTTGCTCTTCATGTCCTTTGGATATCTTTATTACTCCAAATTATAGCAGTATCTTGTGACCTTAACTTGAGCTTAGCATAATTTTTGTCAAGGATTGTGTATATTTAGGGTCACTACCAATTAAGTTCAATATAACATTGAATTCACATAATAAATTCAAGAGAATACAGTGTGTAGAGGGCTCTCATTGCCTTTAGGGACAAGATTTTCTGCGTCTAAAAAAAGCACACTGAACTGATCCAGATGTGCGACAATACTCACTGACTACACAGAACAGGTTCTGGGGTCTTTTGATCTTAACCTCCCCATCTCTTTTCTAAACATCTTCAAAGGGCTGCCTTTCTGAAAAGAAGTTCACTCATCCTTATTTGCAGACTGAACAGGAAGGGCATGTGGAAGATCTTCTTATTTTATTGTTTGATTCATTTAAAAAGCAAATGTAAAAGGTCTGACATATGTGACACTTGGATCCAGGACTCATCGACACACAGCTCAGTTCTGTATCATGGCAAATGCAGGGGAGTAAATAACTACAGAGACACACAAGGATTATTTAAGTGAGTCAGAGTGAAAGTGAATGTTTTTACCATTTGCACACTAGTATAATGCTATAGAATTTCAACATGGTTAAATCCTGTCTGAAATGTCTCTGTCACTTACAAAAATATGAAATACTGACAGATCTTGGAATATAAAAGTGTTCTTGTTCATCAGAAATGGCAGTTCTCTGATTTTTTGTTCAGACTACTTGATAAACTGAAGGAAAAGTGTAAGTGGCTTCTCTAGTATTATTCATAGACTGACTGATACAGATCTCTCAGACAACATTGTGTTTATTATTTAAATCTAACAAGTACATAAGAAAACAATTATTTAGACCATTTCCCGAAAACCAACAGAGTAGAAATCAGTAGCAAGACTAAAGTACGATTCAGGATCACAACTACCCTATGCACTTCTTTATAATAGTTCAAAGAGGATGTGGTCATATTTTTATAGTGTAAGGCAGTACAGAGACTATTTCATGAATACTTAAGAGTGCATCTATTTCTGCCACACCAGAATCCTAGAAATGCTAGTTACTATTTCAACTGATCCTCTGTATTTTCAGTTGTTTTATGAATAGAGAAACATGCACTTCTCCAACTTCCAAGGTGAGGACAGATGAAATCAGCTTCCAAATGTGCCTCAGAGATATTAAAAAACAAATTATAGCTGTCTAACTATGCTACCCTTCTTATTTTCAGAAGAGTAAATAAAACAAACAGCATGGCAATGGCAACTCTCAGAAATAAGTTTGTGGAAGTTCAAGTTTCATATGAGAGCAAATCCCACTGATTTGTGAAGTTTCTAAATATTGGGACTTCTGAAATAGGACTTCATTACCTAAATACAGAATAAAGCGCATGTCCTTATCATCTGCCCAGTAATTGTGACACCACGTCTGTAGTACTGTGTCTGGTTTGGAGCTCCTCACTATATGATGCTGACACACTGGAACATGTTTGGTGAGGACCATTGTGAGGAGAGGCTGAGAAAACTAGGCCTGTTCAGCCTTAAGAAAAGAAGATTAAGGAAGACCTTAGCGCTGTCCACAATTACCGGATTAGAGGACAGATGCAATTAAAACAGAGCAAGACTCTTGCAAATGCACAGTCATAGGAAGAAAGGCAAGAGACACAAATTAGGAACACAGAAAATTCTGATTAGAGATTAGAAATCTTGCTTTTTCCGTTGAATATTGGAACAGGTCACCCAGAGAGGTTGTAGAATCTCCATCCTTGGAGATATTCCACATACAGTCCTGAGCAAGCTGGTTAAAGTAGACCTGCTTTGAATGATCTCTCGAGGTCACTTCCTACATAAATTGTTTGATTCTGTGAGTCAGTGGGTGATGTTGTTTACCCACTAATGTCATTGTCTGAGAACCTGGGCATATTCTTGTGGATTTGAATTCTAACACGCTGGAAAAGTATATTGATTATAAGACTCCTACTTTCTGGCAAGTGCTCTAACTTCCTTAGTATAAACAAAAGTCAGGAAATACATCCTCTACTGTCTGTTCTGCAGTAAATTAAGCTCTACTGTCTTCTGTCAAAGAACAGCTATATAATCTCGGGAACTTCACATTCTGGATCCTAAATAGAAAAAAATGCCTGTCTATAACCATTTTAAAAGTCTATGCAAGTGCTACCAATCAATGGTTCCTCAAAACTCAAGGTTTCTTAACCATCCTTTAGAAGAGCTGAACTTCATTTACCACAATTTGCACTCTTTGCCTTAGAGTGGTATTATGGCCAGAACATGCAACTCTTCATATTGTACTAACAAGCCTTCTGGTATGTTTCTTTTTTTATGCCAAAGAGTACCATCTCAGGCAACATCAGAGAACAGTTTGGGGACAGCAGAGAGTATAGGAAAAAGAACATCTATCTATATGGACATAATCTGTGCCATGACAAATTTCCTATTGGCCCATTTTAATTATATTCACTGATTCAAACAAGCATTCTAACTCTTAGTCTCTTGGTTCCTTTCTTGGATATAGCTTGTAGTCATCCAAATTACTTACCCATACAAAAAGCAGTAAAATTACCTTTCAAACTCTACCTAAGTGTTTATCCATTCCTCTCCTTTATTCTAGAGAGCAGAACTTAGAAGAAACTAGTCAAACTCTCTATGAGAGATGAGATGAGATGAGATGAGATGAGATGAGATGATGAGATGAGATGAGATGAGATGAGATGAGATGAGATGAGATGAGATGAGGTGAGATGAGATTATGAGATGAGATAATACCATCCCAAAGCAAAATGCCACAGGAGCCTAGTTACACCATACAACCATCAGAAAGGTCCTAGTGCAACACCCCCTACAGACAGCAGAAAAATTTCTACATTGCTAGATACTGGATTAAGTTCAAAAAAAGAGAAGATGCAAACTAACTAAATATATATGTGGAATTCAAGAAATATAATTCAGGAATAAAGAAAGCAGTGATAATACTAAAAGCATACATCTAGATAGGAAGCTTGTCAAAGGCACAGGAGTAGAAATTCCTCAACAAAACTTAAGCTGGGAGCCAAAGAATGTGGATTTATTTCACTAATGATGACAAGTTCAAGGCGTCTACACAAAAATAAGATGAGTGCTGAAAGATGAACTGACACAAGCTGTGAACTCCATTGGAGGACTGCAGATACTGTTCTTACAGGAGGATAGAATCATTCAGACCACAAAATTATTATAGACAGAACAATGACTGTTGTAATGAAATGGTGTACCACAGGTCAGAAGCATACAAAAAGTTCTTTCTTTCAGGGGGATACTTGAAGGCTTTTTCTGGTTTAAAACTGGTAATAAAATTTTCTGTATTGAGAAACAGCTGAGAATTCCCAAGCAGAGTATTGCTATTTATTTTATCAGTTCCTTCACCATCAAATGCTACAGATAGATAGAAAAAGTTCCCCTTGCACTGGCTTATTTTCAAGTTGACTTAACAACTCAACAACATCTCCCTCACTGTATATAAACAGTGTTCATCTTTCTGTATTTACAAACTATATTAGTTAAATTCACTAGGGAAATGAAGTGTTTCCAATTGGAAGCATAAGAAGTTCCACAACTTCAAGGTAAAAGTAAGCACTATTATGCACTAAATGTCCATTTATAAACTTCTGGATGGCCTCAGTTTTCCATCTGGCCTTCCAAACCAAGGTCTGATGTGGGACATTTGGACACAGAGACAAGAAAAATTCGTGTCATGAAGGGAGTAGGAAAGAGTTCTACTTGTCAACAAGAGCTTTGGTTTTCATTTTGCAGATAAAAATGTAGCTATACCTGGAAATGTTAAGACTTAAATGTACTTGTGTAGCTATAAGGAATTAAAGACATTAAAGAACACTAAACCATAACTACCAGGGAATAAATTGACTTAATGAAGACCTAGTTTTTACAGGCAAGCTACACTGGCTTAGTGAAATGGGATCTTAAAAGGCAGCTTTAGCACTATCATTTTGTTTTAAGAATGGTTTCCTTCACTTCAGGTTTAGGTCACGCTTAACCCTAAATGAAACTGATTTCGCTTGGAGGCAGGCTTTTCCAAATTTACAAAAAAGCCAAAACAAACCAAAACAAAAACTTGTTTATGCATCTTCCAGTTTGCTATAGTTTTGGTTTTATGCAGAACGTCCCCAGAACATGACTCCTCTTACCATTTCCACTCAGCAATAGCCATTTCCGGATATTAACTAAAGATTTTTATATTAAAAATTACACTACATATATTTACAGATATCCAGGATAAAAAGCAACCTAAACCTAAGAAAAACTATTCAACCAGTACCTTTCCTTTGATGTATTTGAATACTGAACTACAAAAAAAAAATCTGAATCACCATGAAGAATATTCTAGTCCTTTATTATTTAGATTCAAGATGGAACACGGATGAAAGACATGCAATATTAGCTCACCTATTTCATGAAATCTTGTATCATATATGTAACACTTCATTTAATTTCATATGCTTAATCTCATTTGCATACAACAGAGGAATATAGATACATATATACACAGAGAAAACAAAATAGTTTTGCACAGCTAGCCATCCTGATGAAGTAGGCTTATCTGCCTATCTTATGAACCATCTGAGAGCTTGTCTAGGTTAAATCTCTAAATGTTAAATTTGACCCCACAGGGGGAGATTCAAAAACTCAGCAGGGCAAAGGAATTTTGTCCATAGGAGTGTATACATTTAAGGTGTTTTGCAGACAAGAAGTAAATCCAAGCCTAAGTTTAGAATGAATTATAGCCCTTCATAACTAAAGAAAGCCTATTTAGCTGAAAGAGCCATAGTAGCAGCCCACTTTATGGAAGTGTACTCCTGTTACTAGTAACAGGCAAATATGATACTTAAGGGCAACTGGCAAGATAAAGGGATTCAGGAAATGGCATCAACTGAGAAGGTGTAAGTAGGATGAAAACCTCACATGGAAGAGATAGTCCTATAGAGATAGACAGAAGTATCTGACAGTCTGGTCTTTCTTTCTTTCATTTCCATTTGTTGAATAGTGTTGCCCATTCTGTTGTGTTGAGTGACAATAAACTTATTTTGGAATTTTAGACTAGTGTAAAAAGAAGTACAAGGAAAACAAGCATTAGAAATATCTTCTTTTGTTGTCAGGAACAAGTTTAGAGACTAAGAGGAGAATATACACATTAAATTGATGTAGAAAAGTGCCAGGTTAAAAAAGTATTCAGTAGTGTATTTTTTTGAAAAACACACAATAATTAAATTAGTAAAAATTATAGCATTAAATCTCATGTACTCCACTATTTTAAAAATAAATACAAACATGTTAAAACCAATTTACAAATGGAAGCCGGGACTCTGAAATCATCCCTTGCTGAGAAAAGGGAAGCTGAATATTTTTAAAATACTGTGGAAATTTTGAAAAATTAAGGAGAGAGAAAAAAAAATCGGTGTGCTTAATGAAATTGTAAGAGACACAGACATGCATTATTTATGCTTACTCAGGAAAAAACTATAAAATACAACATAATGTTTTTGTTTGCATAAGCAAACAGTGGAATGAGACAGTTTGGAAGAATATATAGATATACTTTGAAGCTTCACTAATATGTTTATACTTTGAGTTTCTTTAATTAAATTCTTACTTATTTTCCAATTCTGGAGCCTTACCTCACCCTTAAAAATATTGTATCTACATAACAAAGTAATATGAGTAAATGACTTTGGTGCAGTGATTGAAACATCAGCAATATACAATGATGACTCATAGAATTAACTTCCTAAGCAGCTGTTTGTAAAACATATTTAAATCTTTGGAAGAACTACTGGAGAAATACAAAATATTATTATTAGAAGATGTTACAACAGATGTTCCTCAACAATTTGCCACAAAAACAAAAACTTAAATTATTTTTTAAAGATCCTTTGGTGTTTCAACAGTCTTTGAAGTACAGAATAACATTTTCTAAGAGCTGTGATTTATAAGCATACTGTTTTATTTGGATTTTTTTGTAAATCATGTGGTGTTTTTTTCTTCTCTTGTAATGTGACAGCTTAACTCCTTTCTTATGTCAGAACAAAATGAAAAAAAATCCATAAACAAAAGAAACTCTCTTAGGACTTGTAATTCATAAAGTGTACTTTGTCATGATGCATATCAGAAGAAAGCTGTAGGCAATTTCACACTTGCTTTCCATTTCAAAGCCAGAAGACTGGAACTTTGTGACTTCATCAGAAGGATCTTACATCAAGTTTACACTAAACTTAAATTAAACATTGCAATGCATTTACTCTAGATATCTAACTGAACACAATACACTTACATTACACAAAAATTGTCCTAGAAATCATGATGTGGTCCTGCATTGGGCAGGGATACAACCTGGACGATTAACTGAACTATTCAGTGGTTGAGTAATTTTGAGAACCAGTCCTCCTGACACCTCTGAGTCTAGAAGCAGAGGATAAGAAGTAGGATAAGTTTTCTGAAATGAACACAGGTGTCTCTGTAACATGCTGCACCATCCACTCTGGACATGCCTAGGGCTCCTGAAACAAATTCATTCTTCTTGAGCATTTCCCCTGTTGGTGAATCATAATATGCTATAGCAGTACTAGAACTAAATGACTTTTTAGTAGCATAGTGTTCCTTATGCCAATAAGAAAAATCATTTGGCTCACATTGGAAATACAGGAAAAGTGCTCCAAAAAGATCACCTATTCTTAATATTATTTTTTTTAATAAGTGCATTGACTTTTTTTAATTATTACTAAAAATTGCTTTAACTGTTGAAAATCCCCATGATATTTTTTTTCTTCACAGCACTGACCGATTCTTAGAATTAAACTTTTATATAAACTTAGGGTTGGGCTGCTTCTCAAAATCATCATATTTTGTCCCCACACATGACATTTATTCACAGAGCTCTAGTTAACAAGGTCTGAGTTGGACATATGCAGTGAATTATACAATAAATGCACCATTTACAAGAATTAGTAAAATCTGTGGTAAATCTCATGTCTTTTCCATCTGCAGTTTCCTTAATTTGTAAAAGAGCAAAATACAGATGACTGAGCAAAATATTTATTCTCATGAGTAACGTAAAACAGCTTATCCATATCTTTACAGAATTACTTGAGCATTTTCTCAACCTTTACAGTATTTTTCTTAAAATGGTTGAAGATAGTACTGTATCTTGTATTGATCAGGTCCCTGCATTGCTCCTGGAAGTATGGAGCAGCAATTTGTGCTGCAAAATTTCCAAAGTATTTTGCATTTGGGTACTTTTTGTCAAGCAGAAGTCATGAGTCCTGACAAGCAGTGATAAACAAAAACTTTGTCTGCTGCTCTGTAAACCAAAGAAAGAGCACAACTCTTTTAATGACTTAGTGTTAGGTCAGTTGAGATCACAATATTAAGAAAGACCTGTCAGTAGCTAATTAAATGAATAGGAATACAGAAAAGCCTGAAGATGTGTATTTGCTGAAAGGTTCACATAGCTGCACAAACCTAATCTTATTTAGGCGGGCACCTACAAAACCACTAGGTATTCAGAAGTTGGGAAGTTGTGAGAGGGAAAAAGTCTCTAAGTGCGTTTCATGCTCATGCACTGTTCTGAATTCAGAATACACTAATCTGGAAAATATGTTTAGAAACCCAAATGTCTGACTCCATTCATGTGTGTCTGTCTCTCTGAGAAAGTTTATTGACATCAGGGAGAAATATAAGAAGACCAGAATGTGTTTAGATGCAATATTGTTCAACATCTAGTGTAAGTTGTAAGGGTGCACCAATACAGGCCTGAAAAGAGTTGCCTTAACTGTCTCAAGACCTGCAAAGAACGTCAGACAAAACTGCAACCAGGAGATCCCAAGGCAACCTCTGAAAGACTTAACCCTGAAAACTGAAATGCTGAAATATTTTTGGTGATTTTATGAGTAATCATAAAACTGTTGCTGTGTTGTACATTCTTAAATTCTACTTCTTTAAGGGGTCATTTAAAAAATACGCATGATGAAATGTACCACTAATAGAGATCTCCTGTGTCAGTCTAAAATTCACTCTAAATGATACACTTCTTGGGGTTTTCCTTCCAAAACGCGTGTTTCTAACAATTCTCTGTGTTGCTTTAAATGAGTCAAGTATATTTGCATGTTCCGGTTTGAGCTGTACATCTGAGATTTCTTTAATCAGTCATTTTCCCATTAGGCCATGTGAAGAAATTATAGCCTTGTTCACAGAATTTTGTATCAAAAAGAATGCATGCATTTGCTTGATGAAGGGAATTAAAAGAGTCTAGGGGGTTGGAGTTAACTGCATGGGCTGGTTACTTGAGGTTTAACAGCTCTTGTTATTCACAGCTGTCAGTATTGCATGTAAGTGCTAGATTCCCCGCTGTCTCCCAAATCTTAGTACTATTTTGTAAGATTGAAACTGCTTGAAGAATTATGTAAGACATGCATCTGGTAATCAACAATCTACAATCAAAGCAATTTTAAAATGTGTTGGATATTCTAATCCCTTTAATTTTCCATTTGTATAAAAAATTGTCTTCTTATTTTCCCCTAGGGAGTTTAAAACTCTAATCTAAGAAAAGAAGAGGCAGATTCATTTCTTCATTAGAAGTTTCCACACAGTTTAATAGTAAATCTGAGGCTGGAATAATTTGGCCAAGTATTAGCTGGTGCATAGGGAGTGAGGAAACTGCCCAAATGACTCTCAAACAACTGCTGCTTTGAATTATCGTCCATTCCCTATCCCTGAACATCAGCATCTCTCTCCAAAGAGCCAATGGCAAAAGGGAAAGTGGAGGTCCTGCATATGGAGGAGAGACCAGGGCATAATGGAGACCTGAGCGTTTTTTTCTCACAGTATCAGTTTAAGGACAAAAGGGAAACAACAGGGATTCCAGCCAGCATTCATCAGCAGGTGTCTTTCTTCAAATTGTCAGACTTCATCCCGGGATGAATTAGCGGGTGGGTGGATGGATGGATTTTTTCAACAGAAGTCTATAACAGAAATATCAAAAAGCCAGCTAAGCTCTAATTCCATGGTAAGCAAAGATGAGAAGTGACAGCAACTTGATTTAACTTACTCCATTGTCTGGTCTGAAGTTCTGACAATGAGTTTGAATTGTAGGATAACAAGTTTTGGAACAATATATTCTTTTTCCAGTGTTCCATATTATGCTTTAGAAGAATAATAGTTTTTCCTTTAAAAAAATAAAATTTAACCCATGTAATGGGAAAGGTTGCTGCATATTTTTCATCAGATTCCTGTTTTGAATGCTGTATCTGCCAATGTTTGGAGAGTCTAAAAAGATAGTCTGAAACATGTGACTTTTCCCATTTTGGTTTTAGATCATTCACAGAACTCAGGAAAGAAACCTCTTGTAGCAAAATAATTGCATATTTTTATATTTTCCCCTAAAGTTAACAAGAAGAAATAGGAGGAAAAAATGTGTAGCTGTTCCTTTAACCACTGTGCAAAAATGTCAAATGCTTTTCATTTAGCGTGTGACATTTCCAGCTTTTTCCACTGTTAAACAAATTACCTAAGAAAAAAAAAATTTCTATGAGTAACATCTCATTAAAGTGAGTCCTTGAGAATTCCTGACTTTTATAAATGAGCAAAAAAAGAAAGAAAAAGGAAGCCAATTACCAAAGCTGAACACAATTCCAAGCTACAAAAGCCAGACCCCAACAGACCAGCAAGAGATTTGAGCTCTGAAAGTCAGCATGTCAACAAGGACTCACAAAAACCTTCATTTGGAGCTGTCGGAGCACACCACTGGAAATGGGTCTTACATCACTTGTGCAAGAGCTATATTGAAACCCAGTATTTGCACTGGGGCTGGAACATTAGAAATGTCACTTTATTCCTTTGTTCATTTGGTCTCCACTCCATCATCTCTGATCCCCAATTATACTAGAAGTACAATATTGATCACGTGAAAATTAGTTTTTCTAACAAGTATTCTAATGTAAGTAAAGTAGCATTTCATACCCTGAGGGGCTATTGAAGAGCACATTTTTTATTATTTTTATTTACTCCTATAAACACAAGAAATGGAGTCAGCTGTCAGTTTAGTTGAAATTAAAAGGGTAAATATTACTTTAATGTTACAATTGAAACCAGATTACTTTTTAAGGAAAGAAAGAAGCAGCAAGTTATGCATTGAAGAGTTTGTAGATTTATTGCAAATATAAAAACCAAAAGAGTTTAATACAACCACAGCCAAGATTCAGTATATATTGTTATATTTTTCATACAGCTAATTCTGACAGATACTAATTATCTCACCCCAAACCAGCACATGTATTTAATTATCACTTTGTCTCTAAAGCTGATTTAAATACCAGTAATATAACATAACCTAAACCAATTTAAATACATTTCATTAGTATTGGGGATTACACTTTTTCCTCATTTTGTGCTTAAAATATAATTCGACAGTTCTTACCATTTATTCTGAGATTGTCTTGCTCATCTTGATTTTTCACTCAAGACAAGCCCAGCTTAGTATTGTTTTGTGAGACCAGGTGCATTATTAAACTGGAAACACAGCAGAATGCAAAGCTGATTGAAGTCAATGAAAACAAAACAAGACAAAACAAATGCAGTTTGTTTCAGTTGCCTTTGAGTAGGATGCTGCCTCCTCTGCATATAGCTACATAATTGAGAAAATATTTGCAAGTAAAGTCTGGTAGCAATAGATTGCACCAGTGCTAGCTGCATTCTAGCAATGCGGTAATCTTTCTAAAGCACTTATCACCAGGCTGTCGAAAAGGCCACGCCTGCAGCACTGTCCTCCTTACTTGGCTTTGTAAGGGCTCTGTAGCCTGCTTGGCTCCAGAGTTTTCATACATACCTACTGCAATGACCTCAGATAATCCTACTCTCACCACATAACTTGTCTTTCTCCTGGTAACTTCCAGCAGTGTGCTATTTTATACTTTGCAGGTATGGCTGTTTCTATAAATGGCAGAATGACAGCAGGTAGCTGACATCGAAGAGCTCTGGCGAAGTATGACAGTGGGGCTGCTGCCTGCTGCAGGAAAAGGTCTTCCCCTGCTGTGCAGTACCTGGCTCTGCTGCTGTCTACAGTGTATTCCATGAGGTGCTCCTGAACCATTCGTCACTCTGCTGTGCTTCCTGGAGGTGGTCTCTTCAAGGTTTCTGGGATATTTCAGAGAACTGCCTGTGCAACGGAGATGAAACAAGCACAATACTCAATGGTCTACAAACCTGTCAATGATTTTATTATGGTCAGTTTGCAGGACAGAGTCCCAGACTGTAGGAGCATCCTATAATTCTGGTGAATAACAGGGAGCTGGGGATCTTTGTTTCCTTTCTCTTATAACATTTAGTACAAAGTCTTCAGGACAAAGAGTCTGCAGGACATCAACTCTGGTTACAGTCAGGTTCCATTTCTCATTGCTGTCTTACGAAGTTTGTCTCCTGTATTCCTGACAGCAGCAGAGGGACTAAGATCCTGTCTGACTCTTCTACTGGATGCCTTCCTCAAAGTTCAGTGCTTTGTGACTCTCACCTGCCTGTAACTAACAGAAAGGTATTACTTGAGAGTCTAACCTGTCTCATTTGTCCCAGCCACCATTCTAGCAGAGCTAGGAAGCACTTGTGAATCTATAAGAATAACAGTATTATAAAGAGGGAAGGTATGGTCATATCTGCACTTTCTAGTGGGAGATGGGTGAAGGGCTCTGTTGTGACTCCAGTTCCTTGAAATGAGGAAGCTAGCCAGTGTACCTACAGACTTTTGCTTGGCATGAGACATGGATCAAAAAGTGCAGGAAATGCACCTTCCATTTTTCAAAATGTTTCCTCTTGTGCTGAAAAGAGAGATTAACAATGTCTTTAGATTTTGCATGTTGGTGCAATTCATCAGCCAACTGTTTCTTTCTGAAAACATCACATCCTGTGAGCCATGTGACTGTAAGGATTTCCAGGTTTGGCCAGTGTCTTCTCATTCAGGTTATACATAAGCTTGTCTCTGAAGTAGATGGTGTATTTGGAACATCTATTTTATCCTGACATCTAAGAAATCCTGATTGGATCCTAAATCTCAGGCATTGAAGTGTGCGGTCCTTCTCTTGATAGCTGCCAGGGCCTCCCGCCTGCTTAGAACAGTGTTGTCTCTCTCTTCTGTAATAGTTACTGGCCCCTGGCTCCCCAAGTCTTTGGCCCTTCCACACCACTGTAGCAAATTTCCACAGCTCTAGAAAACCCCTGTTTTTTCTGTGACTTTGGTAACAACCTCCTTGTCCAGCTGCTCTTACACTTCTGATCTCCCTGGGTTCTGGCTTTTTATTCCTGTCTCTGGCATGAGATGGTAGGAATGACATCCTCTCCTCAACTTTATATAAGATTTTGAAAGGGAAAATATGAAAGAAGCATTCTTAAACAAAGGTTTTTTTCATTGTCTGAAGCCAGTCTTTCCCTCCTCTCCCCAATGACTTTTTTATGTCCTTGACATTAAAGAAGAGAGAGGACAGAAAGGAATTTTTTAACTTTCCTGTGGCACTTTTCTACTTCGTTAAGTACATTTATAAGTGCTTGTCCAGGCAAAAGGAAACAAATTTGATCAGTATGAAGTAAAACTTCAACTTTCCTGTTATCTACTAGTGCATCATTGCATATCATAATTATTGCCAGTTACTTAGAGCAGTCAGATCTGCCTGTTCTGGCCTAAGTTGAGAGAACAAATTTATCTAGTATATATGTATACATATATGCATATATATGTATACATATATAATATGTGCTCCCTCTGGACTCACCCTGAGTTTCTGCTATGAGCAAACTGCAGGTTTTGGTGCAAGTCAAGAGGATAGAAAGTGAGGTAAAAGTATCAACTTCAGCTTTCCATTGACAGCTCTCAGTGTCAGGCTGCCAAGAATAAACAGCGCTTTAAAGAGAAAGGCAATGGTTTTTTTTTACCTCTGTATTGCGGATTTGACTTTTGAAATGGAATTGAGATTTAAGTGAATGGGGGTGTAAAATTATACAAAAGGTGTCCTGCATCCATTGTTTACCATGGAGGTAATTTTTTTCCTTTAATATAATAGTCTCACTAGCTAGAGCTAGGATAGCTGGACTGCAGGTGAATCACAGATCTTAAGATAGACAGATCCTGAACAAAAAAAAAGGAAATACAATTAGCTTGGTACCATACATTTGTCCAGGAACCAGCACAAGATCCATCTTCTCTAGTGTGTTTTGTTTCCATAGATGAGAGATCAAGGTATAAAGCAGGATCACACAATGTAATATCACAATCCTGGACTTCAAGAGAGCAGACTTTGGCCTTTTCAGGGATCTGCTTGGAGAAATCCCATGTGGTACTGTCCTGGAGGAAAGAGCAGTCCAGGATAGCTGGTTATTTTCAGGAGTCATCTCTTCCAAGCTAAAGAATGGATCATCTTCATGCACAAGAAATCAAGCAAACGCAGTTTATAGAAGTCCTGCATGAATGAACAAGAAGGTCCTGACAAAAATCGAACATAAAAGGAAATCATACAGGAAGTGGAAGCAAGAAGGTGGCAATCCAGGAGGAATATAAAAACTAACTGAGCATGCCGGGATGTAAAAGGCAAATCCATCTGGACTTAAATCTTGTGAGATATGTGATGACAATAAGAAAGGATTGGTAACGAGTTAAAGCCACATAGCTGAACTGAAAACAGGAAAACAGGCAAAGAAAGGAAGTTATGCTTAATTTATATATTTTATATATATATTCATATATAAATATACCTATTTTATTTTTTATTTTTGAAAAAAATGCTGACTTTAGCTGTAGGGTTTTTTCCCACACAGTAAAGTAGGCAAAAAAAATTAACTGCAGTACTTTGAGGCATGACAAAGACACTCCTTCTGTCTTTGATAATGAAATGTCTCATAATGGACCTACATATAATTGTAGATTAAACAATGGGCAAGATTTGGAGAGGCTTATATTTTTCATTAGATTAATTTCATCCACAAATAAAAATTACTTTCCCTTCCAAATATTGATATTAGTTTATTTTAACTATTGCACATGTAATATTTGTGCACATAAATACCACAGGCAACATCAGCAGGGAAAAAAGGGAGTGTATATGACTAAGCCATATCAGTACATTCAGAGAAGATGTGACCATCCTGTATCAGATAAATCTTAATGTGCCAGCTCCCATTTGTCTATAATATTAAGAGGAAGAAAAGTCAGAAAAGTCAAAGTTAAAACTGGGAATGGATCTCCTGCTTGAATCCAGTCTGAATTCTGATTAAAAAATATCATATCAATTTACCTTCCAAAGAATATTAAACTCAGTTCAGCCTTTCAGGCTGGTTTTCCTTTCCGAACAGAACAGAACAGAAAAGAACAGGAGAGCCACGACCTTTTCGCATCCCCGCATAAAGATAACGCCGGGATCGTAAGGGATGAAAAGCCTCCGTCAGCCTGATTCCCGCAGGAGCCGTGGCCAGCTCGATGGCCCGGATTGCCCCGGAGAGGCTCCTTCGGCTGCAGCAGCAGCAGCCGCCGCAGGCCTTCTCCGCGGCCTGGGGGTGGCACTCGCGCTCCGCGGCCGGCAGCAAGAGCGCTCCTGAGATTTGCAGCTCTTTTATTCCCACCCGCCAAGGGCATTTCCCACAAGAAGCTAATCGCGTTTTCTTATAACTACCCCTAGAACACTAAAGGTGAACTATAAGGTATCTATGCAATAAATCTTACGTTTGGCTGTGGCCAAGGTGGAAATGCCAAGAGAACAGCAGCCCGTAATAACTCAGTGTTTCTAATTCTGGGTGAGAATATTAAAAGAAACCCACATGCACATATTACTGTTCTGATTTTGTTCAGAGATAAATCTGACGGGGCAGGCTCCTTTTTATTAAAAATGCTCTTACTCTAATCCACAGGAAAAAAAAAAATAGTATAAGGCATGAACATGCAATTTGGGGGTTTTTTTGTTAGGTTTCTTGGATAAAATTCCTTAGATGAGGTTTCTTGGATAAAATTCCTTAGATGAGGTTTCTTGGATTTTTTTGTTCAGGCACTAAACCAAAAATCTGTTCAGATTTCTTTGAGAACTTTTGCAGGTTTAGTGGATCTGACTTTTCCTTCACAGTTCTGTGTCAGAACAGTTTTTGGAATGATACACTTTTTTGTTACTAAAAGCTATGATAGCAAAATCTCTCACTTCTATTCAAGCTGCACACCATTTTTCTTCAGTCAAATAGTACCTAATTAGCCAGGTAATTTTTAATATGAAGGGAGATGAAACTTTCCTTTGTTTTGTGCATAAAGTGAATCTGAATTAGCAAAAAATCCAAAGTCTAAACCACCTTTGGTATATTTAGCGGCTGTCTTTAAAATATCTTTTATAATGTGATGAACAAAGGAAGAAAAGTGCTCTGTACTTATTACTTGCATATGAAGTGCCTTTTCTGCTGTGAATTTGGGCAGAATTAAGTACTTTAAATTCTTTATTAATAGATATTCATTTAAAAAATCAACTTCACTGCCTCCAGACGATGCCTTTTACCTAGAAATCTTCATTTGATTACTTTCAAAGGAAGCAGCGGTCAATTTTGATCAATTGCCTTATATTCAGAAAGTGTTTATTTTGGTTCTTGCTCCTTTGAGAAGATCTTTTGGAGATTTGTGTGATGTGGGTTCTTTGTGACATCTAATCTGTTAATCTTCTTCTGATGCAAAACTGTTAAGCTGTTAGCAAGAAGTCATACGTGAGCATAATAGTTGTTAGATAATAATGTTCTATGAAATCCTGCTGAATAGTGACAGATTGTTTAGAGATTACAGATGAGAGGAAGATGATAAAGCAATTGACTCCTCTTGACTAAGCCTGGAAGATTGGAAACACTAGTACTTGTGTCTTCCTCCACAGAGCTGCTAGTCTTGATATATTGCTGTGGATGATAACAACAAATCAGCACAGTGGGGCTGGGGAGCAGCTGATCAGAAAAATGTATGATGAAAGGGCATTTAGAAAAGCAGGGGAGTTAAATGGAAATGAACAGGCCAGTACTATACCTAATAACATGGTATTTCAAGAGCAATGCAGAGCTGGCATTAGAGCCCAAAGTCTACGTGGCATGGACACAAGCCACAGACCAAAAGTTTTAGGCAACTTTGAAGTTATTCCAGAAAAAGAAAAGTTGGTAAGCTTTGTCCCTCAGCAAACACCTATAAGTACATAAAGCAAAATGTGTAGAAGAAAGTTTATCACTGTATCTTCCATCTATGCTTGAATAAAACCACATGGCAGGCAGATAACAGGAGGGGCCCTGTCA
This sequence comes from Psittacus erithacus, assembly GCA_009867235.2. NCBI lineage: Eukaryota > Metazoa > Chordata > Aves > Psittaciformes > Psittacidae > Psittacus > Psittacus erithacus. The sequence continues at coordinate 8,378 of WYDI02026880.1, read as the reverse complement.
AAAAATGGGCCCTCACTAGGATGTAACAGCGACCAAGCTGACGAGTCATATATGCCAACGCACACAGTGTCCTAGATCCTGATGATCTCAAATTAAGGTGTGGGCCAGAAAATTGCCTGACATTTTTTTGCCCCCTTGTCCAACGTACAGTGTTGGCAAAATCTAAATTTACTGTTATGATGACCATAAATATTAGCACATCACAGTTCCTGCTCTGTGATACGCGATTTCCACAGGAAACTCAGGCAAGGCAGTGGAACATTTTCTCCCTCTGTGCAATGGTCAGAAAAACACTGGAGCTATTAATGGGTAATAATATTTTATGAAGAGATAATATGTTTCTAAATAAGAGCCTTGTATGATAGATGGATACAGCAGTATTTTTCATAGGGCTTGAGACAAAAGAAGAAATTCCAGACAATCAAAAAGAGAGTGTCTTCTCTTCCTATATAAACAGAGATGACTATGTGTATGGAACATACTTTATGGAATATTCTTACTCAGACTGGAAAATAAGAGTAAAATGCTGAACTTTTCGAACTGTTCTTTCAGCAATAGAATATTATTGCACTAATACAATACTGGCAGGCAACTTATTACTCTTGAAACAAGAGTGATAATTAAACAAAGTTATGGTAAAACTTAAGATTAGAGGAAGTGAGGCACAGTCAGACAAAGAGGTATTCAGAAAATCCTAGGAGGTGATGTGCTCAAAGCAGTCCTTTTCTCCATCTCTCTGAAGGCAACAGAAGACAGTGTTATGGTGAGGACTGTTATTAAAAATGAATCATTTTCCATGCTTCATGGAGGCACCATTTGACATTTGCAACAGAAAGGGCTCCAGCACAGCTCTTCGCTGCTACACTATGTGCATCATGCCCCAATCCAGTCACACGTTCCACCAAAGTCCCTGGACAGTTTGTGGCCTTCTGCAGCTATGCAGCTGAAGCCTCTGTTCCCTTTCCAGTTTTCTTTCAAGACTTGTCAGCCTCTCTCTGGGTAACAGTTCCCTTCTTCATATGGGCTGTAGCTCTGCTGTTGCTAAGGGAAATGATAAAAAGCCCAAGAACATGTTGGGCTGCTCTTAATTTTCACGCTAAGAAGGATGAAAATGTTTCTGCTCACAGTTTTGGAATGCTGTTACGCTCCCTCTCCTCTGGGGTGGCTTCTCTTTTAAGGGGCTTGTCCAGAGAGGTCTGGACAAACTAGAAAAAAATGAAGTGCTGCTATTCACTTGGCAACATTTATTACAGGCATGGAGGGCAAACAACAGTCAGTCAAGCCCTCTAAGTTCTTCTTTGACTCCCAATTTGCACAAAAAAAGAAAACCATCTTTTTTGTCTTCTATTCAGTTTTATGATACACAGAAATCTGCATAAAGTTTAATGTAAATTTTAGCATTTGCATTGCAGAACTCTGTTCAACAAAACACTCCATACCTTCCCAAAGCTTTATACAGTTCAAGCCATTTCTGTGGCTTCATTTAAATATTTACCTCTTGAAGGTTCAGCTTTATTTAACATTAAATTTATTAATGCATTGTTGAGCTAATGTATTTTTTTTATTGTTTTAATTACAGTCTCGGTACCTTCCACTATTATAAACATTTTTGTTGTGCAATGCCTGAATATTTCTGCTTGTTTTGTGCAGAGAGCTTGAATTAAAGGACAGCATGGGGTAGGAAGATTTTATGAGCAGAGAGCAAGTCAGGAAAAATGCATGAAAGCAACAAACACGAGCTGTTATTTGCTTCATGCAAAAACTGGAGATTATGAAAATTTTAAATTCTTTGGACTTGGTAGCTTCTTGAATATGTAGCATTAATCCTAAGGGAGGATCCCAGCTTTACTAAGTATTGCAGCAGGCATCTGATATCCAGAAGAGGATAATTTTGATGTCTCCTGTGCAGAAATGAACAGAACAAAGGATTCCTTCTGCAGCACTTCCAGAGGGGCTGAACTCCTCGTGCCAGAGTGGCAGTCTCCTCAAACATACCTTGTTGTTTTAGTAGAAGTCTCATCCTGTCCAGATCTCCAGATATCATGGAGGAGAGAGATGGAGATTCAGTTATGAAAAACACTGCCTGGGACACTTTGATGACCATCCACTTCCTCTTCACAGACATGCAAGGATGCACTCCAGTTTATTCTTGTGTGGGAAGACAGCAGCATGACCAGAGGTCTTGCTTTGACTTTTTTTCTTGAAGGCATTTCTGCCAGTGATCCTTTCATTTGATTTAGCATTGACAGTTTTGTCTCTGCCCTTTCTCTTTTCAAGTGCATGGCAAAAAAGCATCATCATGATCTTAAAGGCCTTTTTCAACCTGATTGATTCTATGATTCTATGTAGATACGAGCATTCGCTGAGAGTTCTCCAGCTAGAGTTGAATGTGCTTCTCTCCCTCAAAGGCACTAGGCTAAGGATCTCTGAAGGGTTCCCCACAGACGTAGCAGAAGGCAAGAGAATGGTTGCAACACTATTTGTGTGATGTTAGGATTTCTTAACATCAAGAAAAGAAGAACTCTGTCTTTTCACCAGTTTTTAATCAGAACGATGACATCTAGTCAAAGTGATGCATACACAGAGGTCAAGCAAGCAGTTGGAAGAGTGCTAGAGAACAATGCTTGGGACACAGCCATGTGAATCTGTAGGCCCCTTCTTTGGGTTTTTTTTCCAAAATCTCACCCACAGGGCAGAGGAAGAAAGCCAGTTGTGAAAATCTTGATGGGAAAGCCACTTTCCCTTCATATGTTTCCCTCCACTGACACACCTCTCGCTAACTGCTTTCTAATGGAGACTGTTAAACAAAATGCCACCTCTAAGCAAACAGGATTCCTTGCAGAACACTGTGGCCTCAGTGCACACCCGAGTGGCTTATTTTTGAGAAGAGGATTAACACTGCAATACCCTACAGCTGTGACAAGTTAAAATGATTCCTACTTCTTGAGCCAGCAAAACCTGAACTGTCAGCTCATCTTCAAATGACTGCTCACTGACTGCAGAAGATTCCAGTCCACAGATTTGGACTGGCTCTGCTGTTGTGTATGCTTCAAGTACATCATGTTCAGTCAAGGCCCCTCTAAAAACCCAGGCTTATAGATTAAATGAATTTGAATTGACTCTTACCTAAGAGACAGAAGGTTAACATTAGAGATCCTGTAACACGGGGCATTTGAGAACACCAATTTTGTGAAGAGAACCATCTGTTTCTATTCTAGGTCTCCATTACTGTCTGCAAAAAATATTACTAGCTATCACTTGACACAAAGTATGAGACAATGAAATGGAACCACTAAACAAGTTCCTTATTAAGACCACTTTAATTCTTCTCTTTTTTAAGTGTTGCTGTTACAATTCCAATCAGAGATTGAAACTCATTTTTTTCTGCAGTACTCTTGCTAAATACATCCATTTAGACAGTATATTACCTGGGAATATATGCACACAACCTCTGATAAAATTTCAAGGAAGCAAAAAACAAAACTAAACGTTAAGCTGCTGACAAACCCAACACAGTTAATTTCCTTTACTCCTTCCTTATAAAATTCTAATGTGTTCAGAACCAATTTATTACTTCTCTAACCTGAATGCTGCTTGCAGTTCCCTCAGGTTGGCGCTGTTTCTCATGCTAAACATCTGAGGGCATGGAGGCTTTTTTAAATTAAAACTGCAGTTGTGCTAAGTTCAGTTGAAATCTGACTAAAACGTTCCACGATGATTCTCTCCATAGCATCACAGTGTTAACTCACCTTGCCTTATTTCTCCTGCTACAGCCTTTTTGATATTATATCTGTTTCTTTGATCTTAAGCAAGAGACCATGTGCAGCAGGACCATTCCCGAAAGCTCTTCCAAGCTGACACAGCACTACGAGCCAGAGGTTTATGAATCTCTTTTCATCTCATGGGCACTAATTTTTCTACATAGACTGCCTTCATCATTTCTCAACAGGGCTCAACAAATGTGAAAAATAGTTTTCATGGATATTACAAAACAAATACTACATAAAGGAGAATTTTGCCTATGAAATTGGGACCTCAGTACTGCCAGCTCTATCAGTCTACTTCAGCCTGCACTGTTGTGGGCAAAGCAGTCTAGCTTTGATGAAATTTGCTGGAGTGCCAACAAAGAAAAACCTCCACTTAACAAGTTTGGTATTGAGAAGAAGAACACATGCACACAAAAATCCACCTTCATATAAATCTCTGTCCTCCTCCATCTTCAGTCTCTATTTTCCTTCTTTCTGCTGTGGATTACACAAAATCCATCAAAACCCATCCAGTGAGACCGTAAGCTACAGATGCCAAGCATCAGTCACCCACAGCTGCAGTCTCTCAGAGGCATACGGGCCCCAGCGTGGGTCACCCACAGACCCATCAGGGTGTTCATACCCCCTTAAACATGGAGCACCTCCTGCTCCAGGGGTGTGTCTCCAGACCACAGTAGTTGCCATTGTCCTTCTTGAACATTTTTGAGTAGCAGTACTGGGGGTTTCTGGGTTCAGCTAAAGATCAGGGATGGGGTTTCCTGCTGTTGACAACACTTGTTTCAGAGCCAGCTGGAAGCAACTACATCCACCATAGAGCAGTTCACGGCCTCTCCACACTGGTCACCACTGCCTCCCCCTGAGACTTGAAACCTGTAACCTACATACACTGCGCCAACATGACAAATAAAAATTCAGAAAAAATTAGTGTGTGCTGAAAAACAAAAAGGTTGCGCTTGACAAGGTATCGTGAAAATAGAACTGAATTTCTAATACCTTAGGAATTTATGTTGTACTCTTATGCTTCACACCACCAAATATTTCTTACCAAAAGAATCCTTTGAACTTATTATTTGTATGTCAAGTAGGCATTTAAGGTTTGGGGGTTTTTGTTTAACAAGTAGTTTTGCCAATTGACAGATACCAATCATCCCCAATTCTGGTTAGCAACGTGCAATCATCTGCCTTTGAATCATTTACTGAAATAAACAAATGATTTTTTTTGTCTCCAAACAAAAGAGCATTTTCTGGCATCGAATATGCAAGACGTTGGGTCCAAGCCAATAGCTCTCCATGTTGTTGAGAAGTTCATATTTGCACACATGCTTTCTATCTCTCTGATGATACAGAGATACCAGAGCTGGTTAAAATAATACTCTTGGAAGAAATTAGGGCATTTTCAGAATTTTGAGAGCTTATTAAGCTCATACTAGTATTTCAGTTGTTGCTCTCCCCCACTGATGAAAACCTGTCTTTGTGGTCATACTTTTTCATGAAGACCGGAAAAATTATATTCCCCAGAAGGCAAGAGGTTTAGCTCCACACACTGAATGCGAAGAGGTAAAGAAGAACTTACCTATAAGGCCAGCTTTTAAAAATTAAATAGCATTTTTGTATTCCCATTTACAAAAAAAATACTGCCCAGATTCATCCATGTATCAGACCTTCGCTACTTATCTAAATGTGTCATATGCTATCCCATGTGGCATATAGATTTGAGCAACTTTGCAGATGGTCATGGCCTCTGAGGTGACCTTCTTTCCTCTTAAGATCTCAGAGTCCTGTGCATCTGCCATTTTTTAGTTTAATATACAAATATACGCCATATCTTCGCCATTACTGCTATTAAACAGTATTAAAGGTATACATACAGTACACATTTTAGACAAAATTTGCTTTGAAAGTCTGAAACTGAATAGTGTCTGCCCATGGACAGACTTCACAGACAAATAGCATCTGTAAGCCTGTGCTTCTGATTACATCTGATGCGAAATTCCAGAAAGTTTACGGGTAGCATTCTTGCTAACTTAAGATTACCCTGCTCTTCATTTTGGGCAGCGAATTTCTGGAATGTGCTTGATTTTGTTATCTGCATCTGACTCAAACCAATACGAATTTTCTCAAAAAAAAAAAAAAAAAAAAGGATGACATTTTAAACAGCAGCCAAGTCCGTATTTTTACAGATCTATGCCTGCTCAAAATCATGGTGATACACTGAAGTCTTTATGGGCCTTCTGGTGGCTCACAAACAAGAGGAAAACAGTTGTGTCTGGCAGCTCAGCAAGACCTACAAATTCAGCTGCATGGTCTAGTGAAGCTCCAGCACCTACGTTTGTCTCAGCTCCACTCTGAAAATTAATGCAACATAGCAGTATGTTACAAGGTAGAATTCTTGTTTCTGGGTGGCTGTAATTTATAAACTTCTAAATGCAGATATATTTCCATCTATTTCAATTTAGATGAATATGCATGGTTCTTAACAAACATAGCTGAGAAGAAAGCTGGTGATGACAACCCCTGGCAGTCAGGTGGGAACTCCGAAGTGCCCAGCTGCCACAACTAAGCTAAGGAAGGCTTGAAAGTCCTCAGCAGTACCACCTCAACCATACAGACACATTTATACAAGAATTAAAAATTAGTTAATGGCTGTGCACTGCACTTCTTTCTGGCCATATGCACATCTAGTCTTTCAGAACAACAAATGCATGCAGAACTATTACATACTCTTTTGAGGTAGCTACTCTCCCTTACAAATGGCTTAGCTCACACTTAGTTGGGTTTCTATGTCCAAGTGACGGCAAAAGTGTTAATAGGCTAGGCCAGGCTAAGCAAAACTGTAACAAGTTGGGAATGTATATATATGGATCTTCTATTAGTCGCACTTGGACACATATTCCTCAATTCATACAGAAGAAACTGTATAATTTTAAGTTTTTAAATTACAATTTGCTGATCTTGGTGCACTTTGCATAGCAGATGACTTGTGGAAAACATACGGGTGTCATATTTAGAACATTTCAGTTCTGTGTGAGCTCTTTCATCAACAAAACTTTTAGTGAAGCTCTTTTCTTCAGTGGATGCTTAAACAAAAGCATTTTAACAAACAAAAGATAGCAAAAAGCAACATCAGAGGACTTTCAATTAGTGTGACAGAAGTGAAATAGAATAGCACATAACCAACAGAGCAGAGGATGCATGTGTTTAGCATTGAATCTAACTTACAAATGAGAAGTAAGGTCACTAAAACTAACACCACCTCAGCCAATTAAAATCTTGGTCACTCCAGGTTTCTCCAGACATTTCAATCTGCCTAATCAATTCACCCTTGCTGAGTTGCCAAGAAGGCAGAAAGTACACACAACACCTTGTATGCAAAAGACTCCTTTGCTGTCAGTCAGCCTCAGAACTGCTGAAATCTGGATCATGATCTACTCTTAAAACTTCTAAATTATTTGTATAGAGGACAGAGGTGGCATACAGTTTTCTACAGGAAAGGAAAGTGACATCTGCTTGGCAAATGTGACATTCAAAATGGGCTACAGCTGGGGGACAGTTTTACTGCTGGAATAATTAGGCAGGTGAAAGCAGGCTGAAGGAAGGCATGCCCACCAGAAGCTTGATGTGGAGAGAATGAATGGCTTGTCCTTTTTGAGAGCAACTCAGATGGAGGAAAACAAACATTTCACTAATTGCGTTCTACAACCTGTCATATTCCAGAGAAGAAATTCTGCTTAGGAATCAAAATTGTCCTATTATAGGTTTCAAGTCTTAGTCCATATCTTAAAAAATATATTCTGGCAAAAGTGTTAATAGGCTAGGCCAGGCTAAGCAAAACTGTAACAAGTTGGGAATGTATACATATGGATTTGAAGACTGCCTTGGAGATACAATAGTCCAGGCTGAAATGCACACTACAACTTCATTGTTAGTAAAGGGTCCATCAGCCTTAAATGACCTCTATCTGCTCAAGAAGCCTTCATTTATATTTAGAATCACAGAATCATAGAATAGTTAAGGTTCTAAAGGACCTTAAGATCATCTAGTTCCAACCCCCCTGCCATGGGCAGGGACACCTTCCACTATACCATGTCACCCATTTATATCTGTTAATTATCCATTTTAAGAGGGAAAAGGTAATTTGGATTTATGATAAGGTTACTTGGGGCAAGAAGTTCTGTTGTACAGCTGAGTACTCCATCTCCTCTGTGTATTCAGCAAAATATTGTTAACATTCTGTTTAAAAACACACCAATCTTCTTTAGTGGCAATATGGTCAAAGATCTCACTTTTCTAAGAAAGAAGTGGATTTGGAGGCTTCCCAGATAATACATCTGCCCTTTCTTTTTATATCACACCCCAAAAAAATGAAGCTGACCACAGAAATCATAAGAATTGATATATTTCTCCAGACAGCATGTTCTACTTACTTCTTGTTGGGACTGGGTGCGTGACACCTTGTGAGCAATCCAGACACCTCGGGGTGGAAAGATAGTGTCTCTGCAGGGTGCACGAGGCATGTGCGTGGGCATCCAGCAGAGGCCAATCGAGTGTTGCTATCCGGCGCGTGAACAGTGTTGTCAGACCAATCAGAAGCTGTTATGATGCTCGTGCTTG
>WYDI02026878.1:0-27371 GCA_009867235.2 Psittacus erithacus | reverse complement strand
CAGGGGGTTGGAACTGGATGAGCTTTAAGGTCCCTTCCAACCCAAATCATTCTGTGATTCTATGTATGAACCAAAGTTCCAGGCCTTGGACCTGCAAATCTTAGGAAAATTGACTCCGGTTCCCCAAAAAATACTATTGTGCTTTTTCCTGTATGGCTCATCATGCTTATGGCATCAATTTTGTTATGCTTCCCCAGTCTTTTTTTAGAATGATGTCCACATTAAGCTTAAGATCTGTTAAAAAGCAAGAAGAGACCATAGGCTGTCATAGTGCTTGAATTTGCCTCACCATTTCCTTTTCATTCTTAGATACAAAGACAAATTTATGTCTGAGCACCTTTTTTTATGCCTGTTTTTCTTAGTTCATATCATAAAACACTGGAGTTCTGAGGTGTTCCTGCATATAAATGAATAAATAATATCAGTTTGTGTTCTGAAGCTTACCTTATCTCCTACACGCATACATAGAGTTCATTACCAAAGCTGACATAAATTTCAAGTGGCATGAATCAGCAGTTTATTACTTTTAACCTGGCACTCTCCAGGTGCACCATGTATTTTTGAGTTCTGGAAAAAGGGAGATGACTTCACAGCTGGCTGTGTGGTGTTCTAAGCCTGTAGGGTTAATATCTGCTTACCATAGCTGTAGCCGCAACGTCTTCATGTATTCACTGGGAGTAATCTATGAAGTATGTTTATTGCAACACCTAGATCAACATGTCTGAGGAAATCTGCTAGTAAAGATTAATGAAGGAAAGAATATAAAAGTCCAGGATTTGACTAAAGTAGCTTTGCATGTGACTGAAGGAATGATGGAAGGATACCAAGTAACATCAAAAGAAAGCAAGCAAGGGTCTCAAAGAGAAAAAGCTTGCTCTTACAGTGGGTTAATAACATCAGTAGCACAGGAGAGAGACAGATATTTGATATCAGCTGTATTGGTTGATATAAGGTTGGAAAATAATTTTAATATATCAGAGGAATCAGAACAAGGGAAGGGAGAGGATTTCAGTTCAAGGTCTTAATGCAGGTCTGAAACAAAAATAAATAGACATAACCTGACATGAAACAAAGCAGCTAGAGCCTGAAAAACTGTCTGACATGGGCAAAACCTAGTTCTATGACACATCTTAATAAATTTATGGAAGGTTTATACAGCATGGTTATTGCAATATCAGGATGCTGAGCTTAATGGCCCAGATGTCCATTCCAGTTCTATGGCCTTTACGTCTAGATAGCATGTCAGAGATTATGAAAAATACCAGTCTCATTACTGGTAAGTTGAAGGACTTGTGCTCTTTCTGACTTATAGAAGGCTAGAGTTTATCTCGTGATTTACATGGAAGAGGTCATCCAGAGCTGAAGGGTAATTTTAATTGAGGTTTTAATTAAGATATCTGCTTTATAACATTTTTCCTTTTCTTAGTCAATGTTTTCCTTTATGCTGATTGATTTATATATTAATAAAGAAAAGTCTAATGTCAGATTTACTTAGAGATTCTTTCAGGATTTGTTTAGTGCTTTAACTCCAAATCAATGTTTGGGAAAAAAACACTGCAGAAGCAGAGGGGGTGAGGTGTCATGAGATCTCTGGCTTAAGGACTCTAAATCAGGTCAGTATAATTGAGAATGTATGAATTTGCAATTAATTTAGACAGAGGCTATTTCTGATACCAAAGTTGAATGTACTCAAAGTTTGTCACTCCAGCTTCTAAGACTATTTCTTATCACATAATGCACTCTAAAATCTTGGGGAAAGGCAATAGACTGAAATGCATTTTCCCTAACACAAGGGAGGCTCATTATTTCTGAAAAGGACCTTGGGGTTCTGAAATGAGATAAATAGGTATAGATGTAAAAAGAAACAAAATTGCACAGGATACAGGCCTCTTCCCTTGAATTGCAATGACTACCTCTTTGGACCTGGTTCTATTTGGATTTGAATAACCTTAAGGTTTAAGAGAATTTACAATAAGGGACATTTAGAAATTGACTATTTCTGAGAAAAAAATAACATAAAATCCTAGTAAATGTCTCTTTAGACTTGTGTTATGATATAGGAAATATTTTTTGCATTAAAAAACAGGGTCTGCTTTCGTGCCTAGCATATACATAGATAAATAGCATAGATATAGAATAGCATATAGATATAGAATAGCATAGATATAGCATTGATATAGAATAGAACAGTGGGAGAATAAACATTGTAGAATCACAGATTGGTTTGGTTTAGAAGGGACCTTAAAGCTCATCCAGTTCCAAACCCCTCTGCCACGGACAGGGATACCTTCCACTAGAGCAGGTTGCTCCAAGCCCCATCCAACGTGACCTTGAACACTGCCAGGGATGAAGCAGCTGCAGTTTCTCTGGGCACCCTGTGCCAGCGCCTCAGCACTCTCACTGTAAAGAACTTCTTCCAAATATTTAACATATCTAGTGTAAACCTCCCCTCTGCCAGTTTAAAGCCATTCCCCCTTGTCCTATCCCTACATGCCCTTGTGATTACTTCCCCTCCAGCTTTCTTGTCGTCGCCTTTAGGTACCGTAAGACCGCTCCACGGTCTCTCTAGGGTATTCTTTTCTCCAGGTTGAACAAAACTTATTCCCAAATTAGCCTTCAGACAGCTAGCTTTCTTCAGACATAGCACCACAATGAAAATGAATGATTGATTCAAGATCACAGAACCTCTTATTGACTTGTCAAACACCTGCTGTCCCAGAAATTAGGAAATATTGAGGACAATCATGTGGGGGTGGTTACCTGCAATGAAGGAAACTAGTCTTTCCCATGGGCTAGGGATAAACAGACAAGTGAACTGCCACATTAGATAGTTCTGTCCTACCGTAAGAATCTTTGACCCATTACACGAAAGTAATAAAGGTCATCTGATATATTTATAAAATAATTAGAATTCCCTATAATAATAAATATAATAATAATAAATATAATAATAATAAATATGACAATAATAAATATTATAATAATAATGTACAATATGGAAAGAACACAGTATTACTTTTATACTGAAGTGTGTGTTTGTAGGTCTGGTTGATGGAGAAAGAAAAATAACCCTCATGTTTTTATCTGTAGGTGTGGAAGGCTAAACAATAAGTTCTGTTGAAACTCTTTCAGATGGAAAAGTTGGTCTATGATTAGACGCACTCTTCCTGAACAGAATGTTATCTGCAGAGAAAGTTTCTGCTTTTCCCTTACAAAATTATTCCCAGATGGAACAATTCTAAAAAAGAAAAGGAAATATTCTCCTGTGAATGTTGTCCCAGTGAATGAGATTCACTTCATCTAATTATGATCCCTACTGCGCAAGGTCCCCTGGCTTTTCCTTACATTCAATTAACAGGGGAATCACCTGACAAGTTACAGATGTCTACAATGAAATGAATCTCACTCTAAAAGTGCTTGTTTCTGTCCCATTGCCTATAAATAGAGTCTAGATGACTAGTTCAAATGTGGACATCTACACTGCAGATATCTAAAATTAGGTTAAATAAATCCAGCCCTATTTGTCATAAGAACTTTATTTCCTGTTACTTTTGGTCTCTTTCTATTATACAGCCAGGACTTTATCTCCCTTAATGCATGACAGATGTTCAGCTCATATTTGATGCATTACCTCCTCCCACCAAGACTGAGAACTGTGATGTATTATGGCAGGGAATTCAGCCCAAAAATGAAGTTAGGGGTGTGGAGTGCCTAAACCATGGCTCCTACAAGACACTGCAAATCCATAATTTGGAACTAAACAGGTTTGTTTGGAGCTAAAGCATTCAGGGGGGTTGAGCAGAAAGGGTTTGATTTGTCCTTTATTTTTCCCAACCTGGCAGCGCCATTTTGAGCCCTTCCTCCTATCTCCTGACAAGACTCCAATTTTTCCAGATAGTTATTTTCTCTCAGGGAAGGGAATTCAGGGCACTCCAGCTGAGGTCCTGACAAATGTGTGATTTATTCCCTCTGAATCAGCCTCTCAAGGAACCTGTCTCGTTCTGTTCACTATAGAGGGGAGCTGCAGAGATTTGAAAGCTCCTAGGCACCTTGGTTAAGTAAAACAAATTATATGAATGTCCCACTACGAAACTTGTACACTGTGGCCAAGATCTTTAGGCAATGGTATAGTAGAAACATCAAGGTAGGCTCTCATGTGAAGGCATAAGAGAGTCAACCTCTTGCCAAACAGAAACGTATAACAGAAGGAAATGCACGATACATGTGAATATGTATATATATGTGTGATGTATTTCTCTTGTCTAGTAAAACCAATTTAGTAATACACTTGCATGTCCTTCTGTAGTAACTACCCCTTTTGTGCAGTTAGACAAATATGAGTTTGCAAGAAGCCTCAGTCCTAAGTACTACATGCTGCAGCCAGGCAGGACACAACCATAGAATCATATAGCACAATCTTATAAAGCACATGCTGTGCACCCTGCTCAGTATAAAGCAGCCTAAAACTTCATTTCCGGTAACCTGGATGTAACACATCTTATTGTCCAATGGTGTTATTATTGTATCACTCCCAGGTCCTAGGAGGGCTTCTGTCTTCCCAGATATGGAAATTGTTACATTGCTCTACACTCCTTTCCACACTTCTAGCCCACAAGGCAAATATAACTGATTGGATTTATCCTTCTGTCTTGGAAAATGCCTGTTTTACCCATCCCACCAGTGCTTTAGCCACAGAGAGAAACACCAACTAGCATTGACCCAACATCCAAGTCTAGGAGTAGCTGTCCATACACTTTTCCCAGCTTCAAATATTCCCTGGGTGGTAAGATTCCACTGGCTCAACTATAACTTGCAATTTTTGCCATTTGAAGGCTGTAGTCTATTTTTCTCTTCTGGAAGAGAAGTGGAAAAAAGCCCTTAATTTTTTTAGATTCATTTTTTTTATAAGACAAATATGAAATGTGTGTGTCTGAATCTCCTGTCTGCACCATATGCAGGTAGCTAATATGAAATCTCTGTGCCTGATTGAAATATTTCCATGGTTTTTCAACGCTATGGACTCCTACTCTGCATATGTGAGTCAGGGCCGTGTTGTCTTCTTTGTTAGAAACTGCTGTTAAAAACTGCTGTGTTTTCTACCATTCCCACAGTTATTTCTGAAATTAGTATCTTCTAAGCCCTGCGTAGTTTGATGGATCCTCAGCCTCTCAGATGTCAGTCTCAGAGCTGGACATCCTCACTTTTGTGGGGATGTGCAGTCTTTATCACCTCTTCCTCCTTCTCTAATGCTCCCTTACAGTTTTCTTACTCTGCCCATAGTACTTTTGTGCATTCGTACAAACATCCATGTTTGTTGCTGGTTATGAATTCATTGGCTTATTTTTAGCCAGATTTAATAGTAGTTTAGAAGAGATCAAAGATTATGATGTCATTATAAGTTTTGTAAAGATGGGTATATAAGAAAAGAGAGAAATTTTACAAATCCTCCCTATACATATCTGGCTGAGGGGAAGACTTCAGCATCAGCTCATAAGTTATTGAACAGCAGATACAAAATGAGCAAGACCCCATGTAAATAACCAGCTATGGAAAATCCCCTCCAATCAAGTCTAGTAACTGGCCACCAGACACACGTTGTAGCAAACCAGTACTCACTAGTTCCTATTCTTATGGAAGAGAAATGATTTCTCTTTCTTTTTGTCTTTGCCAGTTTTTATGGATGCAGATGCTGCTATTTGTGATCACTTGCCTAGAAGCTTTTCTGGGATGCTCAGACCAGGCTGGCAATATTTGGAAATTTACTGGGTTGTTTTCTTTCTTCTGCAAGCTACCTTGATTTTATACCTCTTTCTCTAGTCCTTTCCTCACATAAATACAGTGAGCTCTTGTTATTGCTTTTTCTTGTTAGGAAAAGACACTTAAAAACCAATTAGAGGGCAGTTTCATGAGAATGAATTCCTGTGACATAGAGGTGAATTTGGAGTGAGTCACAAATATTTTCTTTTGGATGCATACCTGGGTTTCTTTTTAACATTTCTCAGGAAAAGGAAGGCATAAAACAGAAGCTGTAGGGATATTGTTTTGGCAATGCCTCCAGAAACTATGACAAAGTACTGCCCATTTTCCATGCAGTTACTAAGTGAAAGTCTTAAAACTTTTATCCCAGAGAAGAAGTCTGATCTGAGATGCAATGGTAAGGACCTGAAACATGAAATTCCAGTGACAGATTCTGTTGGGCAGAGACAGAATTTATCCTCTGCTTGCTGTGGAAATGGGATAGGACCCTGGCTGGAATTTTCAATGCTACACTGACTATGCTCCTACTACATGGTGCATCCATCAATAGCCTCCTTCCTATGCCCAAGAATAGCACACAGCCTTCTGCACAGGAAGGTTGCTACCTTCCAGTACCTGAAGGGGGCCGATAAGGTTGTCGGAGAGGGACTCTTTGTCAGGGACTGTAATAACAGGACAAGGGGTGATGGGTTCAAACTTAAACAAGAAAAGTTCAGGTTAGATATGAGGAAGAAGCTCTTTACTGTGAGGGTGGTGAGGCACTGGAATAGGTTGCCCAGAGAAGTGGTAAATGCTCCATCCCTGGCAGTGTTCAAGGCCAGGTTGGACAGAGACTAAGGTGAGGTGTCCCTGTGCATGGCAGGGGGCTGGAACTGGATGATCTCAAGGTCCTTTCCAACCCTAACTATTCTATAATTCTATAAAATAGCTTTTAATAACCTCCTTTTACAATTCTCAGGAGAAAAAAATAGTCTGAGGGACAAATACTGTGACATCTTTAAGAACAAGAACCCTCCCCTGTCAACACTTCTCTAAAGTGTTTTTCCTTCCTTTCAGCTGAGCTGTTTGAAAGTTGAAACAAATAGGAACAAGTGTCTGATTTCATGGATATGCTTGTAACTTTGAGCACTGTAAAGCTATACCTAGGGCAGCCCAGAAAGCTAATTGATCTCTGGAGTTCCTTGATGGCAAACAAGGCATCACTCTGGTCCTTTCTGAGACAAGGGTGAACCAAGAATGCACAGATTTGCTGCTAAGCAACAGGGCATGAATCTTCATGAACAAGGATATTTCAAATAAATTTAACTGGAGGTTGGCAGAACGTACCCATTTACCCATTCCCTTCCCGGGGGCTGAATGCTCTTGATCATGCCTTTCCAGCTCTGTTTGGAGTGTCTCAGACCAGTGAAGCCTCCATGTTTCTTCTCTGGAGGCAATCTACTGTCTTACCAAACTCTCAGGAAAACAAAACAAAAACCAGAATTTGCATGATGTTTTTTTTTCATTTTCCTGAAGTCTTTTGACCAAGATCTGCTTTTGTACTCTAATATTAAAAGTAAAGAAGAAATGTCTGCATGACAGGGAGTATAAGACTCAGTCACTTCTGAAAACTTTTACTTCAAGCCTGCCTCCCACTTGGTGGGCTGTGTAGCATGTACGCACTGGGAATGGCTTTATGCTCTGCATGATAGCACTCTGACTGCACAGTCTCTTCATAGAGGGGAGTCTTGAGCCCAGCAAAGGAGGCTAAGCATTATGTTCAAACAGCATGGACTGGAATGGTTCTTGCATCTTCATGATAGCAATTATCAATATCAATGGCACAACATTATTGTCAAATAATGGTCTCACATTTAGGCCACACAAAGACTAGGCTTGGTTTTCTCAACTTGCTTTTCAGAAGAGCTGTGTAGGTGTTTATCTTTTGGCTTTAATGAAGGAGTTATCAGACAAGTCCAGTCTGGGAGTTTCTGCGCTAGTCTACAGCACTCAGTCTTTTTCATTTCCTTTGACTCTTCCAGTGTAATGATTTACTACATCAAACAAGCTTTGAGTCCTTTTTTCCCCTCTTATATCTGTTCCTAGAGCTCAGCATTCACATTTATTCTAGTTATCTAAGCCTCTTGCCCTTCCTCTGTACTTAGCTCTGTTTCTCACATTATCAAATTAGCACCTCACTAACTATGCTGTGGCTGCCTCTTTCTTCTGACCCAGCAATGTTTACACCAACTCAGTGATGCTTCCCATTGATAATTCCTTTATCCACTGAAGGCAATGAGAATAGTCTCTCTCTTAAAAGAAAGCAAATGCATAAATGCTGAATCTAGATCTGACATGGCCACAAGTAAAATTCTACGTGTATCCATTGGTGCTGGGAATATTTGTGCTGTTTGAATGCACATATAAATGTATATAAAAATAAGTGATGGTGACTATTAAATGATTCTCAGTGTATGAAAAACTCTACTGCAGCTTTTCAATCTGTGGCAACAGAATTGGTAGGCTTCATATCATGAGTTTGAATGCCAGGATTTCCATATTTCTGTCCCAATAACCGTCGCCATAAGTGTGGTTACTGCTTTTTAAGAGGAGGTTCTGGTTAAATGTTTGGATTTTTTTTTTCCTTTGGGATGAAAATGCTCATTTAGATTAAGGAGTCATGGAGCACCACTGAGAAACAAATTCGGAGAAAAGTATGGTCAACCTTTTATTTCTAGTGCAAGGCAGACACAGATCAAGTGGTTTTAGCTCTGTAGCATATTGAATTACTTAAGGCCTGGGGTTGAGATCTCATCCAACTTTTCAAAGTTAAATTGGGTCAGGAGATCCTTCCCTCTCCAAACACGGACGTATGACTCCAGTGAAAAGTTAGAATTGGCAGTAAAGTCTATTGTACACTAATATCTGCTTGCTTTCATCTGAATTAGTGTGGCTGGAGACAGTGACGCTTTCTGACTATTAGGGGTAAGGGAGTAAACTTCTGCTTACATTTTACTTCTCGAAAAGGTATTTGAGAGAAAAGTGTTAAAATTTGTTGTTTGAAAGATGCACATGGAAGAAAATATTTTTGAAAGACCATGTACTTCGGCCAGGATTCAAGTTCAATCTCTGTATAATAACTAGTTTAAGCATGGGCAATTAAGATGTGCATATTAGAGAGCCCACATGACTTAGGAACACATCTCCTTACATGTCAGTGGGATCGCTGCTCCCTGATCAATGAACCTTTTGAAAGTTTGCACATTCACCAAAACTCCTCATTTCCTTCCTATCTATATTTTTAAACATATACTCACATGGGATTTCACAGCCCAATACGGTAATTCTTCAATAGTAATGTCGTCCAGTTTTCATCTCAAAAGCACAGAAACAGGTTCACAGAGAGACTGAAGAGACAGATGGGTGAGCGCGTCGTTGTTAAAGAGGATGCATGATCTAGTATCTTCTTCATGTCTGGCATTTATGCCTCTAATGGCTGCCTTACTCAGGAAAACATATGTTGATGCACGTTAGCTAGGACAAATGCAGAAACCAAAATCTCTTGCAGTTGGTTACTTCAGAGAAGCTACTTTAAATCAGAAATAAGAATATGTAGAAGATATTCATAAATGAACAACTACTTTAGACTGTGACCCATCTTCATTAGTAATCAATGGCACCTGGCTTTCATCAGTTCTTGTTTGAGAAGATACTGTCATACAGGAAAGCTGAGGCGCTATGCCTCTTTGAAGCTGGTTGTGAATGAGATCAGAATTGGTTCTCTAAATTATAGCTTCTTTATCCATGTGACATCAGTCTGAATTGTCTTTCACCTTGACTTTAAAATGGAGACTGCAAAATACATCATAAGCATAGAAGAAAAGAATGACAAAGTAATCAAGCAGTCACATCACATTTTCTCTATATCTTCTTTTTTTTAATGTTTGACTTTTGGTGTGAATTTCAATTCACAGGTCTTTGTCAGGCACTAATTTTCATAAATACAAATGTTACTAAAAACTCAAATATAGTATTAAAATCACTTATTATTCATAACCTAAGAAAGCACGGTTTCTTATGTATAGACCACATTCAAAGAGCTTTGCTCACGAAAAGAACTTGGAAGACTAGCTGTCACATACAAATCTTGTAAAAATATAAGTGGAATTTGATGCTATTCTAATATCTTAGAGGGTAAATTATTAATGTTCAGCGTTAAAGAAAAAATGTGTCTTCTAGGTTAAATACACAGCTTTGCTCAAATGACATTCATGTACCCTCACTCTGAAAGTATGAGGAGAAAAAGTCAATATCTTTAGAATGTGAAATGTGGAATGCTAACTGCAATATAGTATCAAGATATGGGCTTTAAGTTCTTAAATACCATCTATTCTCAGGCAATAATATTTGCACATTACTGAAAGGCAAGTTAACAAATATCAAAGCATCAGTTTGGAAGATTATTCATGCACTCATATGTTATACACATGCACTCACATACATAAACACACACATACATATGTGAGATACTTATATAAAAATTAAATCTATATACACACACATATATGTATATATAGTTATATCTATACTTATCCCCAGTCTTCCAGAATGTTCATAATAGACCATTAATAAACATTAATACATGTATCTACACACAAACAAATGAGAAGGATGTAATATATAGAAGAGTTTTCTTCTTACCCTTAGGAGAGATTCTGATTTCTGGGTATTTTACCACCTGAAGTGACTGCTGTTGTTCTTGGCTCTCTCCTGAGCATGTTTGCTCTGGGAATCATTGCATCTTTGCAGAAAATTGCTTTCTATGACCTAGGGAAGGTGTCAGGGCTCCTTCACACATTACATATTCAACAAATACTGTAAATTTTGTTTTTATAGAAATGTGTTGGTTTGGTTTTGAAGGAGGAAATATTCCTAGCTGGGAGGCTTTAATGTTTTTTAATTGAACATGTGTGAGTTCACCTCTAAATATTATATCTGGGATTTTCATGAGACCTGAGAAGATGGAAGGGTAGTTTGAACAGAAGGAAGAGAGAGCTACCACACAGATAAAAAAAGACAGGATACAGTGGAATGACAAAAATAAAGGCCTTTCAGAAAAATAAATATTTTAAACTGGAGATGACCTACTTGCCACATTGTTTTTAAAAACTTTAGTCATTTTGGTTTATATTAAGAGGGTGTTAGCACAGCCCATGGAATACTCAATTAGGAAATATCCAAAAATCATTGACTCTGGATCTGATGAGTTATTTAAATTCTATATGACCTCTACATCCAGTTACCTACAGCTTCAAGGGTTTGTCTTATTCCTCCTTCAGTTTTTAAAAAATGGTTCACTACCATACAATCTTCCAATCTCCTTTAGCTTTGAGTCTTCCAACAAAACAAAATTAGCTATAAATGACTGTTATTCAACTATTTTTTGCCTTTTCTTGGGTTCCCACTGTAGGCTAACTTACATGCTCCACCTCTGGCAGTGTTCAAGGCCAGGTTGGATGAACTTTTGGGTGACATGGTCTAGTGTGTGGTGTCCCTGCCCATGGCAGAGAGCTGGAACTGGATGGTCTTAAGGCGCTTTTCAACCCAAACCATTCTATGATCCTATATAGGTTGTTATTAAATAGCAACCTTTAATCCACCCTTTTTTTTATTATTAATTTATTTTAGTCCCAAGTACATTTCCTAACATGCTCATTTGAGATTGATTTAGTCTAATGCTAATAAAGAACCAGGAGTGGCTATGCCTTGTTATTTTGTTTCCTATGTAAATTCGAGACCTTACTTATTAAGGAGATTTGAGAAAATCCGCCTTATTTAGAATAGAATTGTGTTTATATTTTTAAATATTTTGAAACTGTCCAATATAACAAGTTTAAAAGTCAACATTTTCAACACCAGTGCTGTCTTTGGGTGCCTTATTTGCACTATCTTGGAAGAGTTTGATTTCCAGGCAGGTGTTTCTGTAAAATCATGGTTCAAAAAACTGGCTGAAATTAAGCATCCAAAGGAAGTAAGCTTTTGAAAGAAAACCTTGATGAAATGATTTGGCTTTTTGATGTATTGTTTATTTGTTTAAAAACAATGAGAACACACATTTTCTTCTCTTACTCATCTCAGATAACGTATTTGCAGGGAAACTCCTATGTGCTTTGAAAGAAGATTGCAGGGAGTTGCTGTTGCCACTGATTTGCTAAGTATTCTATGGAACAATGAAAGGGATCTTTCCATATCACAGCACAATATACGCTTGTGCACCAGCGCGATACGGTTTTGCTCTAGAGTGGGATATTTACTCCTTTTTATAAAAAATGCCTACCTTGAAGGGAAAGAAAAGAATTTTCAGAGTGTTCACTTATTCTGTAAAAAAATATTGATTCAATGAATGTTTAGATTTGTTTGCTAGGGTTTTTTTTTTCCCTAAAATCACTAGTAGTTTATTTACTGTTTAGTATGACTTGTAAGTATTGTCAGATTCTTGTAGTTTTGGCAAAAATCCCAGAACTCCTAGAATCCTTTGTGAACCCAAGTTAACATGCAATAATACCCAATTCTCAGATTTTTCTTTCTCCTTTATTCCCTTTTTTTTAACTGTTTTTGTTTGCTTGATTTTTTCAAGCTTTAACAATAAGCAGAACAACATTGATCCATGACGTGATTAGCCTGGCACTGAGCCTAGGTGCGTCTACATTACTGAGAGGCAACATTAACTGCCCTGAGCATGGTGCCATGCTGACAATATCCACATAAATTTACATCAACTCTTGAGTTCAGGCAGGATGAGCAGCACTAATTGGGAACGGATTTTCCTGGAGATGACAATCAGCTCAGAGGGAGGACAGGACTTCCACACTTCACATGACTTCTGGAGAGATTGGAGGACAGAAAGATCCACATTTTACCACTATGCTATATGTAGGTGTCCTCCTATCCACATGGCACATATACCCATTGCAAGCATCTCCTATTACACCCACAGTATTCTCATTCTTTATGATCCTAGTACTTTGCAGCATTGCCAGGTGTCCAAAATGCTTCTGTGCAGGTCTTTCCTCACCTACAGAGTTATTCATTTCACTCTATCCAACACTTATTTGCATCTCTAGATGCCAGTCTTTAGATAAGGACAACTTTACATAATGTGAACATTTCAGATATCCATAAAAACTCACACTTCATGAGCGATCATTTTGCTTCCAGGACTAGTCCTGGTCTTGTGTATTGCCTGTTGGATTAAATGTTTATGAGTTCGGAGCTTTCTCAAGTGCTTCGTTTTCTGGAGTAAAAAATGTAAAACATAAAAACCACTACTGTCCAAAATATACAGGTATGATGCAAGGGTAAGAGCTGAAGTGTTTGTTTGCAGCTAAGTCTCATAAAGAATCAAATTAAATTAGACATTTTTAGCATCTCTGGAAACAGTCAATGGAACTATTCCTGCTGGATTTCCAAAACTGGTTGTCAGGGACCAAATTCTTCTCCCTGAATTTGGAGAAGGGGGAATTTGAATTTGAAGAATGAAAATTCTCATTAACGTCAATGTAGACCTGAACTAAGGTAGTACTGAGTGATTTTACTGAGATACTACAATAGTATTTAAGAATAATACATTTATAGTAAAGAAGTGTATGGGTTTTTAAAGTATTTTTTAATGTGTTTTTTTAATGTTACTGCATTTTGCCAGCTCTGCTACAGTGTGTCCGTCTTGTACTGCTTGCTCATTAAGGCTGCAAACACAATGGACTCAGGGCTATTTGTTCTGTCCAGTAGTCTGTAAATAGCAATAGCCAAAAAGAAACCCTTCCCTTAACTCAGAAAATATTCCCTGCAGATATGCTGCTACTCTAGAAGAGTCAAGGAAGATTTTTCACACCTTATTGTTTATCTTTATGGCCTGCAGCCACACCACCTTGAGCTGTGATCTGATCACAGCTCACAGATAAAGCAGGATACAGCCAGTCCTGGGATGGATGATCTCCAAAACCATTTCAGTGCTGCTAGACCTTGGTGCTGATTACTTATTATATGTTATTTTCCCCTATCAACTCACTGCCCCACTGTGGAATCTAAAAGAAGATCTTTCAATAGAAAGAAGGTAGAGCTTGACTAGCCAAAGCAATTTTAATCCTACAGTTTTGCTTAAGAAGGTGTGCAAGCTAACGTGACAGCTCACTTTTCCAGGAGGAGGCTGGAGCACATTTAAGCAGAATTGCCTGTCAAGTTTCCATGGTCAAATTCATGTGAAAATGTTGCATTTAAAAAGCAGATATGAAGACAGAAGATGAACAGTTGCCACTTTGGTTCATACCAAAGGTTGCTGTTAGCGGAGCCTGGGCTGCTTCAAGTTATAGTGATTTGTGTCTACAGAAGCAGTCTGGGTTTATTGTAAGAAACTGGGGTACAGTGTAGATCTGGGTTCAAATTCCATGTGTGACCTTGGGCATGTCTTTTCCCTCTCTGAACCTCATTTTATCCCATGAAAAGTAAAGATGCTGGTATTTCTTGCATTTGTCATCACGAGTCTGACTGTAAGTTCTGGTTTTTGGGGTGAGTCAGTACACCACCTTGCTCTATGGGGCCACCTTCACAGCTGGGATCTATTGATACTCCTATAACCCCTAGAATAATAATAGTTCTCACTAAGGACTCCTGTTAAAAATGTGCTTTACCATGGCTAAAGAAATCTTTTTTTAGATTATTAATTAAAATTAAATCCAATTGCCTTCACCTATGGACCATGACATTTGGAGGGGGAACATTAAAGGCAGAGAAATGTAAAGCAGATATCTATCTTGAAAGTTTGCTGTTTGAAAGCTTAAAGCTGCATTTGTCCTCTCCTCTCCCCTCCCCTTATGCACTATTTCAGATCCATTGTTTATTGAATGATAGACTTATTGATGAATTATACTGCAGTGATCCAGCTCAGGGAGGTCAGTAGGGTGCAATTACTAGCAGAGCAGGCTTGGGTGTGCTTCTGAACTACTCCTCCCTGCACAGCTCTTTCAGTATGCATATCACATCTCCCTGCTTGTAGCAGGCTGATGAGTGTGTGCAGTTAGTGCAGGCACACACATACTTCTGCGCTTTCCCTGAAAGTGGAGCATTAGCAACTGCAGTCAAAAAGCACCCTTGCTTCTTCAGCTCTGATCCCGGCAGCAACTGTCTAATTCTGTCTGGAGGAACTAGGAGACAGCACTGGAGGCAAGTTTAAAAAGGACCTAGTGACACCCTGCTGTCACATCGGGTTTCATGAATTGACTTATTAGTAGTCCATTTACAATTACTTTCCTAGTCCCATCAGTATATTCTTGAGAACTGGCTGGCTGGGAAGGAAGGAGAACACTGCTGAAGGTAGGTTGCAGTCTTCTTTACCTTACATCTTGTGCTGAATGTTTCTGTCTGTGCATCTGACTTGCAGACATTCCTGGTCTCTGCAGTTTTCCACTGAGAGCTGCTGGAGCAGGGCTTTAGCAAATCAAAGCAATAGAAATAAATGGACAGGTAACTTTTCTTTTCCCCACTGCCCTTATTTAACCATGCAGAGTGTTTGTTAAAGGGTAAAATTATATGACTGGATTAAACTTTCAGGGAAGAGGACAACTCTGCATTCTGTATCAGAAGCAAATAGGCTGCTGTTATTTCTATCAGGGCAAAAATTCCATTCACCGGTTGTTTAAAGGTGGACATGGAACATTGCTTCCAAATTGACGTGTTTATTAAATATGGTCTGTGGACACCCTGCCAGCTGAAATGTGCATGCATGTTTTGAAACCTGAAAACAAAAAGACTCTTCCATTAACTTTCAAAATGCTCTGGACTGCAGCATACTTCTTTAGAAAAGAGGAGTGAGCCAGGCTTTTCATTTCACTTAAGTTCTTTTACTGGCATGTATTCATCTGGTAAAAAGTCTTTGCCAAATCCAAGAAGTTTGCTGTTATTGCATTTCCATAAATGTAACAGCTGTGAAGAGAATGAATATTCAGAGTGTTTGGATTTTTGCTCCAAAGATTTTTTTATGATAATTCTGACTTTTCAAGGGGATGGGATTTTAGATCAAAGAATTCTGCAGGTTGAGGTATTGTGATAAGCAATTTGTAAGTGTTTCCTCAAATAAACATAATACAGGCAACCATGCACTGCAGTAAAGAGCTCACTCTACCTCTTATTTACTCGCAGCCAACTTGATCTGTTGCTTATACTTGTGGATTCTTTTGCTAACAGGTCATCAGCAACAAAAATGAAGTACAGCTCAGATACTGCTCTCTCATGGGACATTATTTCCTTAATGCTATCCAGTTTCCTTTGAGCATAGCCGAGACATTGCTAATGTTATGATGATTAAATTTTAACTTGGTATAGCCTGTATTTGCACTGACTGAAAACTTATTTCAGGATGTTGCTAAGGACAGAGAAGTCCACCACAAGGCTCTTGTACTTTAAGGATGGAAAGTGATTTGTCTGATCTCCCTCTAGGAAAATTCCCCTGGTTGATAGTCATTTATCAAAATTGTATAAGCAGCAGAGACGGTCCTCCCCTGCAGGTTGAAATAGAATGGTCTTGAAAATACAGAGGCAGCATGTGTGCATGTGCATGTGTTTCTAGAGATAATTCGTCTAAAAAACTTAACTGATCCTGGCTGCCTGTAGCTCTCAATGCCTTCATTACTAAAAATACCTTATTAATGGGTCATGCTGCAGATCTCCGTAACTACACAGCAGAATAAAACACCCAGGCAGGAATTGTGACATATAAAAAACACCTTAGAAACCCTCTTGAGGATGGTTGTGATTATTTCCTTAAAAACCCTCTCAGCATCTGGGAAGTGTTGGGAGCCGCGGAGTATTTGCCTCTCTAAAGTGTGACAAGCAAAGCTATCCGTGCGTGGTTAAAGTGAATCTGAGCTTCCTGATGTCCACAGGCACATCTTTGGCAGTCTGTCCTCACTCAGGCTGGACCGTGCTGCTCACCATTGGCAAGGTCAGCCTGGCCGGAGAGCTGTGATGTTCCAGCCCTCAGCCTGCAGTGGGCTGTCACTTAGTGTCTTCTTCTTAAGGGATGGGGAAAAACTGTGTGTCCCTTTCATCTGTCATTTTTAATGACAGATGAATCAGCCTGCTGCTTAGGTGAAAACTTTCTGTTGTTTTAGTTGGTTATTTCCCCCTCACGGTGGGTATAGCGTGCTGTGGCTAGTGATATGCAGGATCTGCAGGCATCAAATACATTTAAATACATACGGGAAAAAAAACCCAATTGGATGGGTCAGATTCTGTTTCCAGGGAGAGGAAATCAGACTCCCCTCCTGAAAACAGTAGGAAGTTGTTTACAGGAACAGAAGTTGTTTACATGGGTGCAAACTGGTATAAAATCTCACTTTCCCTTGGTGCTGTTTGAATTTCTGTGACCCAAGGACCTGGCTCTGTTCCTTTAAAGGTTTTATTCCAGCAAAAGTAGCCAAAATGAAGAATTTTTCTTTTCACTCAGTAGGAACAAATAACTGCTTTGTGTACAACAACAACTGCAGGTATTTGAGAGCAAACACCTTTTATCTTTCCCCTCAACAAAGCCTAGGAGAAAAGAACTCCAACAAAACAAAACCTCACTGCTTAGCTCCCTTTAAGACATACAAGGTCTCCTTTCCTGCTTTAATGTGTGTCAGGCTCCTTCCCAACCTCCACCACCTTCCTTCGGAGGAAGCCAGAGGTAATTCATTTTGCCCTTTTGGCCCCCTCACCTTGAGCCTGTTTGAAGCAGATTTGTGGATCATATAAAATGCAGTTGCTAGTGTGTTTCTCTTCTGCACTGCTAGTCAGAGCCAGCATCCAGAGCTGTTTTGTTAAGTTACAGTCTCTCAGCCCCAGCACTGTGCTTACCAAGCCAACTGGCCCTCTAGTGTTTTGAGGTATTGTATGCAAAGAGGTCTCTTTAGCTGCTGCTTGTCTGTTCCATAGGTAAAAAGGGGGATTTGAAGCAGCTCACAGAAGCTTAGTGAAGTTATCTGAATCTGGAGTGACTGGCAAAGGTGACACAGCATCCACCCTTTTGCATGGAAATGGAGGGAGCCTGATTTGATGTACTTTTGGAGGGCCAACACTTCTGCTGCCCCATGGCTGTGAGTCTGTAAGAGGCTACTAATGCACAGAGATACAGAGTCGTAGAAGACAGTTGTCTGTTTACACACTTTAGCAGGGGTTTCTGAAAGCATCTTTTATCACAGATACACTGCAACACTGGGGTACCACACAGCATCTTGTATCACACAAACACTGCAACACTGGGGTACCACACAGCATCTTGTATCACACAAACACTGCAACACTGGGGTACCACACAGCATCTTGTATCACACACACTGCAACACTGGGGTACTGCAAAAGTTTTCCAGCTCTCTCATGAGTGATACCTGAAAATGAAGGCAAAGGGAAGGAAAATGCCATGAAGCTTTAACACTGTAGCAAACTAGGATCCAGATGGGAAGCCTTTTTACAGCAACATGCTGGATTAACTTGAAGACTCCCCTGGCTACTACTCTCCTCTTTAATTTGTCTTTCCTTAATGCTGTTTCAGTGAGATGCTTTTCTGCAAGGTAATGCCATAAAAATGTGTGGTTTCAGGCATTGTCTGCTATCAGGAGAACTTTTCTCCATCCCCTTTAGCCCATTCAGAGCTAATTAACTGATTGCATGATCAACAGCATCAATTTGAACTCTTAAAAGGAACAGGGAATATTCCACATCTTTCACAAGGCCATGCAAAGCATGAATCCAAGATGATGTACATACAAAGGAAAAGAATTAACCTGTTGGAGAGAGAGCAGGTTTCCACTCTCCTGGGCTGTGTCTTTAGTCAGAAATACGTTTTGGTAATGCAGCTGCAATAATAAAGGGAAGTTTCAAATCCTGAGTTGCTGTCCACATCCCATTTGGAGGCTGGATGTCAGGTAGCTGTGTTTCTCCCTGTGATGTGCAAACCCAGTCCTATCTTCTCATAAGCTGCCATTGGTGCTTGAATTTCTCCTTCCATCCCTGCGCAGCCACAGCAATGATCTGCACTGTCCTCACCTTCAAAAAGGCTGGTCGGTGAGACACCCAGTGGCGACAGGGAGCAGCCGAGAGCTGGCCAGTGGGACCTCCTGGGTGTCTTCATGCAAATTGCAGGGGTAAACAAGAGTGTCATCCCAGGTACTTAATGTATCAGGGATCTTCACCTCCTAGACAGCAAAAGCATTGCATCCGTTTGCAGTGAGTGCCAATCTGTGTGCACCCTTGCTATGTCTCTGTGAGATGGAGACACAAGACTTGTATTCATGGAGAAATGCATCTGCTGCATAGTCTAGAGAAACACTCTGGCAGCTGATAGCGGTGTTAATTCCATGTCATATCCGGAGACTAGCCACAATACTACCCTTTAGCAAGTAACTTTCTGTGTCTTTCTCAGCAGAGATCTTGTCAGAAACTCAACTTCAGGCAACACAATGCTTGTGACTCTCTCCTTTTACTCTCAGATTTTGTCACAATGTGATGCCAGTTGAATGCAAATTGTTAAAAGAAATATCATATAAGAAAATTGTCTCCAGAACAACTTTTGATCATTTTGGCTCAAGTAGGTTTCTAACCTGAACATATGTGAATGAACAGCAAGTCCCACTCCTTTATCTCACATGATCGGTATCACAGAATCATACCCAAACCCTGTTGAAATGGGAATTAAAAAACCACATCCAAGTGCCAGACTGTGATACAGATCATCTGTCATCTAGCACTGCCTAAGCTGTCGATCTCATTATATGTCTCTCTGCCTAGCCTGAAAGTTCCTTTGGGTTACCTTGATGACAGAGTAATCGGAAGCCAGATGTGGGACACAGCTCCAATTAAACCTAAAAATAAGCATCTGTCCAGTCATCGAAATAGTTTTCTAGGCTTTGATGAGTCTATTGACCAGATCATTAATGGCTAGAATGGGAGCTTTGTCTTCTAATGAAAGGTATGCATAGGGACCATATTATGCAGCACCTATGGGAGACGCGAGTCCCTCTGCGGTGGAAAGGAGGCACAGAGCACATCCTTCAGCATCTTGTAACACTGCATTCTACATTAAGAAACACAAATGAGCCCTAATGGTCAATCAGATAAAAATGGCAGAGTATTTGCTGCCATCAGTTGCTTCTTGGAAAGATCCAGTCCTTCTTTATGAGGCATGAAGGACAGCTTAAGCTGAATACATCTTCCTTTTTTAGAAAGGTTGTTTCTCTCTGCTGAATTAAAAGGAATAATAGTGTTTACTTGACATACGCTTGATGATTAACATTCAGGTACATCTACATCTAAATTAAGTATCCATGTTAGGACCATCACAGCAAATGGTGCAAAAGCTACCTGGCTTTTGAACCCAAATATTTATGAATGAATGCCTGAAGTGAACGCAGGGTAAAAAGCCACTGCTTGGATGTACTCCAAGGGCTTGTAGAGGTGAAAAAGGATTTAGGGCATCACAAGCTGTTTTAATGAAGGCAATTTTAAAATTATATCCTGACAGAAATGAAGAAACACAGAACTATGGCCCAGGGATCTCCTGAGGAACAATAATTCTTAATTGATCAAAGTATCATCTTTTCTGTCCTATTGGAACTACTCCTACTTACGAATTCTCATTCCCAGGAATGATGTCTGGGTATCAGCAGTTATTAAACTTTTGCTGTAAAAAAAGAAAAAAAGCATTAAAAAAAGTATAAAACAATAACCCACATGTCATAATAATGTGGATTTCTGTCCCCTGTCAACTGATAATTTGACATTGGGATGGTGAGTACGTCCTTCTTTGTCTCCTGTGCTATGGATTATCAACCTCTGCAAACCAATAATTAACTGTAGTGGATGTTGCTGGGGGTGAGGAGGAATAACTTTCTGCAGTGCAATACTAGTTTTTTGCTGTAAAGTTACTAAGCAGAGCTATGGCAGCGTGAATAATGCATGAGGTGATTTCCTTTCAGGAAGGCTACTAGCAAACATTTCCACTAGTTGGAGATTCAGACATGGCAAGAGAGTGATATTTACATTGTTTTGGTGATGCAGAAAGCAGTTAGGGAACAATTATATGATTTTTTTCATATTCTAAGACTCTGGAGAAATGTCAGTATCCAATTAAATAAGAGGAATTAAATAAATAATGAGAAAATGTAAAATTAATCTAGCTTCAGATGCACGGGTGAGTTATCGCATAAATTTAAAAGACCTAATATAAGACATCGCTCAATTTTATGTTGCAGAATGAATGTTGCTATGGTTTCTTTAAAACCAGGTGATAAGAAGAAAAAAATCTAAATGCTTTTAATTAAATATTTTAACTTATTATTTATAAATAAGGCTATAATGATGTTTTTGTCTTTAATAAAACACAAATCCTGTTGTCTGCAAAAAGGTGATGGAGGATGTAGCCGGGCATA
Source organism: Psittacus erithacus (assembly GCA_009867235.2). NCBI lineage: Eukaryota > Metazoa > Chordata > Aves > Psittaciformes > Psittacidae > Psittacus > Psittacus erithacus. The sequence goes on along the minus strand of WYDI02026878.1, from coordinate 6,177 downwards.
TCGAAGATGTAAGGAAAGCTCTATAAAGACTTTTTCATCGTACTAGATTTTTCTAAACAAAATCTCTTATCTCAGAAAGCCATCAAGTTCTCACAAGTTGAGGAAGATAAATCATAGCAGAATAGGCAGCCTCCTGTTTCAATCACTGAGCTCCATATGCTTATCTACCTCATGCTCCCACATCCCAGGCTCCTAAAATGCTTCGGTCAACATTCCTTCTGAATTGCGATACGTCATGTTAATCAGCCTCTACAGTGTCCCAAAAACGTATGTAAATTAGACTTTTGATGAACCAGAATATTTTGACAGGATATTTTGCATAAATCACACATGCAAGCACGCATACACACACACATGCACATACACACTCAGAGACAACCTGTTTAGAGAGGAGGATATTTTTGGACCTCATTTGTTTTTGAAGTAGATTGTGACCAGCATGCTGATGCTGCTTCTGAGCAGGAGCAGATATGTGGCAGTATGCCAGGTCCCATAGCAAGAAGCAAATCAAGTTTTAAGTCCATTCTTGTCAAGAAAAACTGTACCAAGGAGAAAGAAATGCAAGAGTTTCCTCTTTCTTTGTCATCGTTTCCATCCATTCCTTTTTCTGATACCCTGTTGGATCTCTGGGTTGTTAGGTGTCAGTAGTAATGTAGACATTTTTAAGGTTATCATAGAACACTGTCACGTTGCAGTAGATTAACGTTTATACTTAACCTGTCCTTTCAGCAGGAACAAAATTCAAAAATCAAAAGGATTTATTTGAATTTAAACCAGTTTAACTCAATTTGCTGACTTTCATATTGCTTATCAACCAACCAGTTCCACTGAATATATAGAAAGCTGCAGTTGAGGCTTGTCAGGATAAGTCTTGCAACTACTAGCACTGCCTGGCTAGAACCTTTCTATTTTTGTTCTCTTCTGACTGCTTTTGCTATATTTTTCAGCTCTACCTTGTCCTTCAGGTCTGTATTTGGACTTCTTATAAGCCTGAGTCTGTCTCATCTGTCCCTCTTGCTGAAGTGTGTGAGGCTGAGAGAGCAAAACAAGCATGATGTAGTCAGGGCTTTCTGTCTCTTTCAGGCACAAAAACTTAATGCAGCTCCTAATCTGCAACTGTGCAGGTAAGGACCATCACTTGCCATGTATTTGTACAACTGGGGCCCTGGTTGACATGCTTTAAGGCGCATCCACTAATTCACTCCACCTTCCGCACCTTAGGCCACATAGGAGGAAAACTTTCTGTGGCTATTATTTCAAGTCATAGAATCATAGGATAGTTAGGGTTGGAAAGGACCTTAAGATCATCTAGTTCCTCTGATATCTCATCATGAAGCTGTGCACCACTGAAAGCACATCAGACCTCACCAAGAAAGTGTCAAACCATGTCTACTTACCTTTTCTGGTGATGTCTGAGCCAAAAGGCTTTATTGCTTTTTCATAGGTCATCACTTTTTTAAGTTACTGGACTTCCATGAGGCTGATGCAGACATCATTTGCACATCTGGGGCTTAAAAACCTCCTCTGATGTTATACAGTACATCTTTTATGCAGACTGTATCTGCATTGTGAATCCACTCTTTATAATATATGCTGTGCACCAACCAAGGAAAAAAATACTATAACTCCATTGTTTATACATAAATATTAAAAAGGGCATATGTATAGCACACTGTATATGAGGGAATGCATGCACACAAAAGTATATGCAATCATATATACAATTCATGATTTGCAAAACGCACAATTCACAGTAAAAAGTCAGAAGGTCGCTATTTGTCATCTAGAGCAAATCCCACGAAGTGTTTAGAGTTAAAACACCCCACGACTACAGACACAGACGGTTTGGCTGCTCCCTTTTTAAAGAAGTATCAGAGCTTCTAAGTACGTGCAATTTTATGGCTAAATATAAACAGAAGAATCCTTCAATAATCATAGATACAGCTGTAGAGCCAAATTCTCCTAATGATGCAATAGCAGTATATATAGATGCACATATATATTCTAATTCACAGTTTGAAGTTCTTAATTCTTAGCACCCAAGTCTTAGTTCTGTGCCAATTTTATAATTTTTCCTGCTGTCAATTGCTTTCTAAAATAAGTTTGAATGAGGTGGAATTAAGTTTTAACTTCTAAAAACTAGAAGCAGGTGTTGTGTCTATATCCTCTGCCTCATCCATTTCCTTGTGTCTTGTATCACTGCTTTCTGGAGCAAACTGTTGGATCCTGTTGATTCATTGTCATTAATTTTACACTATCTGCTGGTGGAAGCTGGGGGAGGGGAGGGGAAAAGTTGCTAAATATTAGGACAGTGAGAGAGTTGAAGACATTCAAAAATAGAGAAGCTTTGCAAACTGAATAGAAATAGAATAGTATTACTGGTGAGAGCTTTAATAGCAGCAGTGCCATCACTGGCTTAAACGTGTGTTGGTTTGGGGTGCTTTTAATGGCAATAATTAGGTAATCAATATTGTTTAGAAAGGAAAAATATCCTGCTTAACAACAGAATAGCATTGATTAGCTGAGCTAGAACCATTTTAAGGAACATTAAGTAATCAAGACTGTTTCCATGATGACATCTCAAAGAGAGAGAAAATCAGGCAAATCTAGTATTGGGTGATGCTAGGACTGCATCTACACTGTTGCTGAGGAAATAATGTTTGCTGCATGTGTGACTGTATAGTCGTTGTAGTACAAATTTTTGAGGGAGGTACTGTTTATTACAATGAACTTTGGTCTTATTCCAGATACAAACTATGTTTTCTGAGGACACAGATTCCACTCAACTATTTTGATTACCCTTACTCTATACACTTGTCAATTTACACTGATAACTTTACTTTTGGATATCTAAAATAATTAATGAATATGCAGAACTTCCACTTTGATATTTACTGAGAAGTCCCAGGGCACTTTGCAGGAGATGCCACTCTTAATAGTAATAATCTACATCAGAAACAAGCGAACGGTATGGTGAGAGATTTTGCAAAGAAAGCCTTGTCTGCTCACGGCATGAAGAGGAGCAGGGTCCACAAGTGCTAGGTGTTCATTTGCCGCTGCCTCTACTCAGCCACCCTGGCTGTTTTTTGAGTACCCAAATTGATCCAGAGGTACCTTAAGTTTCATATATTTGAGCAACTACAGTTACAGCTGCAGCTTCTCAAACACTGGCAAACAAATGTATGTAGATGACCAGATTTAATCATTCTGAAAAGGGTTCTCAGCAAGAGCAACATTTCTCAGAGGTATAATGTTGAGTCCTTTTCTGTGTAGTATTGCAAGAAATTACTTCGTGGTGCTTTTGTTAAATCTGTTGCGGCACACGAAACAAAGCTTCATTTGACCTATGCATGATTTTGCATGAGCAGAAGACAGTGAGCTTCTGCTAAAGAGTATAAACTTTTCGAGGACTGATCTTGGGCACTAAAAAATAACAATGATGCTCAGAAACAGCTAAAAAGTGTGAGTGAAGAACTGGTAGTTGTTGAGAATTCTCCGAGCTACTTGAAACCAAGTAGGGGTGACAATAAGCTCATTTCTAAGTATAAGAACAGTCAACATCCCTTCTCCCAAGAGTTAACTGATCAGACATTTCATGTTCCATGATATATGAGCTTGTTCTTAAAGCATTCACTCCTGGAGGCAAGTCATTACATATGAATCACCAGTTTCACTGAGGAAAAATGCTTGCAGCCTTCAGAGCATTGAGGGAAAGCTTGAAAATATGAGTCTTCTATATAATAAAAACTCAAAATTGAAAACTAAAGTATCAGTTTCAAAATCTTCTTCCTTAAAAGCAACAACAAAGCAAACCAAAACCAGTTCTGTTCAGAATTGGTCTTCTGATAATAAGCGCAAAATAGTGTATTCATCTTTTAATATTCAGGTTTAACCTTACTGTAACTAGAGCAGAATCGTTGGAGAGGTGAGAATTCCCATTAGTTTTGATGGTATCAGGAAAGTTGCTGCTTCAAAGATGAGTTTGAAAACCATTTTGAACAAAGAGAGACAGACTACTACTGTAGCAGACAAATTTAGTCAAGAGATGCTGCACAGCTTTTATCCATTAGGACTTTGGATTTATTATAGCTGTGTGAGGCCATGAAATTAAATATAGCATTACTCCAATATAATCTGACAGAGGAACAAAAGGGTCAAGCTCTGTCCCTTCCATACACGTATACAGAGATGAAGAAGTCTCAGTTTTCAAATTCTGGTGAAGTTTATTTTCATGATGGTTTTGTTTTCTGTCATATACCATATGCGCTGTAATAAGTGAGAGTCCACTTTTCTACCTAGCATCTTCTCAACCAACTGGCATTTTGTGCAGACTGATGGTATGTGCGGTTTCAGATTCATGAGGGTGATAAGAGATGTAGATGATTGCAAGATATTGCTGGTTCAAGCGGATGTATCTGACTGGTGGCATAACATGTAAGATATTCTTACACTTTTTCTTGATAATATTTTGTCCAAAAAGATTTTCCTGGATTCAATATACTAAAGGATATGACTTGATGTTTCCTATCAGTCCTTCTGAGAAATGTTATATTCATCTTCCTTCTTTCATAGATCAGGAAACTGGAATTAGAAATGGCTTTCTAACCTGCAGTCCTGCACTTCTGAATCTATTTGCCAAAAGACTGAAAACAAAACAATGGCCAGGATAGACTTTGTCTTTTACACAAGTAGAATACCCCACAGATTTAGTTTTTCTAGAAGAATCATGAGAAAACAGGATTTATTATCCAAGTAGGCATGATCAATAATCGCTTTCTGGTATAACCTGTCTGGTAGACTTGGTAGTGTTAAATATTCTGGTAAGTTACACAAAGTTTTATGAGTTCAAACAGAAAATTTCTTCTAGATTCAGTGCCTGCAATGTTTTGTATTAAAAAGCCACCAAATAAGCACTGCAGTTGTAACTGGTTTTAATGTCAGCAGATATCCATCATCTGTGGCCATACTTGCCTTATTAACATTTTTTGTTATATTTCTATTCTGAATGTATCTGGTTTACATGTAACCTTTTTAATATATTTACCCTCTAGACTGGAGATGTATTTGCTGTAAAAGCTCAGTTTCTCTTATAGGGTGCATATGGCATATGATCGAGTCTCTCCCTTGTGGTCTATATGATAAACTAACAGGATTGATCTCAACTATTTTTTCACTATTTTGCATATTTTCCAGTCCATCAGTCATTCAGAGGTTTTTTTCTGAATCCTTTCCAAGGGTGTTAGTAACCTCCTTGACATATGGAGATCAGAACTGAGGCCAGAATTACAGCAGGAGTTATAACTTTGACAAGCATAGGGTTTGGTTCTTTTATCCTGCAGAATATTTCCACGTTTATAAACCTAGGATCATATTAACCCTTTTGGCTACAAAATTATACAAGGAGGTTATTTTCAGTTTATTATCCTTGGTCATCTTAAGATGATTTCAGAATCACAACTTTCAAGGTATAAAATCTGTCACTGCCTTCTCAAGGCCTATATATATTCTTGCCTTTGATTTACAGGTTTAGATTTGCAATACATATTGTTTGCTTACAGGCTATATGAATGATGCGTCAGCCTCCTTTATTTACTGCTCTCTAGGCATTTGATCATCAAATCAGTGTCTTTTGTACATGTGGTTTTATTATGTATATGTCTATCCCTAAGCCATTGATGAAAAGATTAAGATATACAGAGCCAAAAAGAACTAAAAAATCTCAGTGGATTTCTACTTGAAATGCAGATGGTTTACAATGATTCTAACTTAGAATTGAGTCCTAAATCTTATTATTTAATGAGTTTTTAATCCATTTAATATGTGAAAGTTAAATTGTTCAAGCTTCATCACTCTGGAGATTACGTTGTCTCAATTCAAGTGTATTACATAAATGTATTACAGCAGCGTCATTATTTTCATCACACAAAATTGTAAACAAAGCAAAATGATGCCACTATACTTTAATTTTCTGCAAATGTAGGATAGCATTAAGAGTCCTGCATTCTTTTAATTCCTATTGACTGAGGTTAATATTAGCCAGCAGCCTGGTCTAGTGAAAGGTGTCTGTGCCCATGGCAGGGTAGTTGGAGCTAGATGACCTTTAGAATCATAGAATCATAGAATAGTTAGGGTTGGAAAGGACCTTAAGATCATCTAGTTCCAACCCCCCTGCCATGG
>WYDI02026876.1:0-22005 GCA_009867235.2 Psittacus erithacus | reverse complement strand
CTTCCCCTCCTCCCTGGCAGAGCATGAGGCTCAGAAAGTCCTTGGTCAGTCTAAACATTACTGAGCAGCAGCTAAAAGCATTGGTGTTATCAGCACTGTTCCCAGGCTGAAAGTCAAAAATACAGCACTGCACCAGCTACTGAGAAGGAGGAAAATGACTGCTACTGCTGAACTCAGGACAACCAGTTTACCATGTGAAATTGTCCACACCTTGCATATGCCAAGATAAAGATAATGTGCCTTTGAAGTAGCCAGCTATTGTGATTTAGGCAGAATTGTCTCTGGAGTCATAACATACTCCATTGTACCTGTTGCAAAATAAACTTCTATAATGCCTTATTTTTGAGGGTGCCCACTCCTTTGTTCAGCTGAGGGGGAATACCTCTGAATCAAATTAGATTGCTCTTTCTCATGTTTTTCCAGATAGCATTTGAAGAATAGAGGAGAAAAGTGATAACTGGAAGGAAAAATTTGAGAGAGATTAATAAAGAAAATGAAAAATGAGAAGTTTGGTCGTGACAAATGCATGGACTAGTTATGTCAGTGCTTCAGTTCATTTTTCACTGGCACCACAGAAAGAACAGGGGATATGGCTAAGGAACTGCTCTAGGAGCAGTTATTCTGGTGCATATGTGGTATAAGCAAGGTGATAATCTTTGCCTTTACTTAGCTCAGGTCCTTGAGCAAAGGGATGGCCAACAGATGAATAATGTTGTTAGTAGTGCCTTCAGCACTCCTTGGTCTGAAAGACAAAGTGATCAAAAAGGCAGAAATGTGGAAGTAAGCAGGCAATAAATGGGGTTGGAACCATGAAGCAAGAAACACTTTGCTGAAGGCAATCAATACCTAAATGTAAATTTCAGTTAATATAAAGGAGCTGGACCTTGGGAAAGCAGAAAATACCTGGCAGTTTACTATTAGTCTGATGGTATTGTCTCTCTGAAGCAGCTGGTCTTTTGCCTGTGGCAGAGTTTGTGATGTGACCTGCCTCTGTTGAAAAATGTTCCCTGTACAATTATATATCACAAGCCAATATTCGTATAACAAGATCTGCATTTCAAGTGCATTTGAAGGGCTGTGTTGTTTGAATGTATTTAAATGACCCTTCATCTATAATTTATGTACATTGCTTTTGTCAGGTGTGTATTGATTACCATTTTATTGGATGTTTGTTCCCTCTCTCCAGAGATGCATGGAGGAAAGCAGAGTTGGTCCTTCTGTTAGAGGTCTATTAAGGTGTAATGATTTGCAGCCTTGCATACAACAGAAGCTGTGTAAGGTCACAGATCTTGGGACTAGAGCAAGCTGACCTACGCAGCATGGAGTTTGGCCTCTTTGTGGAAACACTTTGCTGTTTCTTTTCACATATCAGCTACACAGACCTGTAGAGGAATTTTGCTCTGGAAACTCAGTTGTGATACATACCTGTGTTACTTGAAAATTTTGAAAGTGGGCAGCTACTCCTTGGGGTTCTAGGATTGCGTATCTGCCAAGGCAGGTTTATGACCTGGATCACATCCATGGCTTTGTTTTTAAAAATAATTAGCATACGCCTTTCCACTCCTCTTCCCTTGGTAGTTACAAGATGTGAGATCAACAGTCTTGGGTTATGTTTTGGTTTTTGTTTTTTGTTTATCACTTCAAAGGCAGAAAAGGTCAAACATCCTCAAGACAGTATTTATTTAAAAACATTTTTTAGGGTGATATGTCTTTAACTGCTATTACTGGTCCTTATTGCAAGGCTTGAATGAATAACAGGGATCCAGTGTGTGAACTTTTATATAAACACAAAGCAAAACTCAGGTGATTACCTTTAAAGCATTTACTTTCTGGATAGAATTGCAAGTTGACATTGGAGGCGCTCTTCCCATACATGTTACAAACCAGTCTGTTGCCAGCTGCATATATTCAATGTGCCCACTATATAGCTATGGCAGGCAACTGCAGTTATAGTTTTCTTTGCATTGTTCTGAGGGTACATCAAAGGAGCCAAACTAAGCCTGTGTATCAGGTGTGCCCAAAGTGGAAGGAGGTATTATGATAGAAATTCTAGATGGGGCAGTAGTTTATCAGATCCTATTATGCCAGGGGGAGAACAATTTTGAATGACTTTTTATACTGTTTAACGAAGCTGGATAGGTATTTCTGAACAGGCTTCTTTTGCAGTGGGAAGTTGTGCAGGTGATAGCCTGCAGAGCTCAGGAGGACCTGTTACCTTGAGTGCGATATGCCACTAATGTTCTCTTGCGGAGCAGTACTGTGGTATGCGGTGTAGAAGTACTGCTTGGATCAGCTTGATTGGCTGTCTATCCCATGTAAACATATTCTTAGCTTCCTGTTCCTCATTGCTACAAGTCTGTTAAGAATTTTCTCACATTCAGCTTGGCAAGTAAGAAAAAAGCAGGCCTTGTCAGGTGTTTGTGAACACTTTGTGCCTTTCCACAGGTGAATTTTAGCATCTGTAGTGCTTTGTCATGCAGTTTGGTAGCTTGGTACAATCAGAATTAATTTTGTTTTGCCTCCAGTCTTGACTGCTGTCCTGAAAAGAGGCAGAATTAAAAAAACTTTTCAAAAACATATCCAGAGAGAACAAGTACCACTGATTAACTTAATAGGTGAATGAGCATCATTGCACTACAGAAATATATCTCTAAATCGGATTCTCAGTGCAAGAAATCGAAAGGAAGAAGCTTGACAATGACAGATATTTCTTTGGATGGTTTACTTGTAGAAAACAAAGCAGTTGGTTGCAATTTGGTTTGTGTGTTTTTTTTTTTTTTTTTTTCTTTTGGTCGTCTTTTGTTGTTGTTTTGTTTTTGTTTTCTTACTTTTTTTCCCTTAAATATCTAGGGAAAGCCTGGGTATCTTTATTAATTTTTATTCACTTATTTATGATTTAGATAGTCAAGGTCTGGGAGACAGTTACTTAAAATGGAATAGATTCACTGGTGGGGAAAATGCCTGTTTTCCATTGGTGCCATTTTTGATACTTGAGACCTACATACTTCCCTGCAGCATGCTGGCTAGGACTGGTATTGTGTTAAAGTTGCTGATCCTCTTTTGTTGGCTCTTTCTTCTATATGTGGCAGCAGAGCTCATGATCCAGCTTTCTTGGATCCATTTGGTAAGCCACCCAAGAATGCAACATAAGTTTGCAAGTATTAGCCTGTCCTATATGTACAGCTACATCATAGATACACTGAGATCATGCTTCTGTCAATAAAAAAAAAGTCGTAGAAGCAGAGCCCTAACTTCGCAAATCTGCTCATTTGTTGGCTTCCTAAAGACAAAGGTATGTCTCATTTCTGTGTTTCAGAAGAACTGGAGGCAGGAGGCAAGTATTGTAGGTATCACATGTTCTGACATTGGCGTACAGGACATCAAGTAAAATGGGAAGGCTGTTAGGTTATTATAGGGTTATATACTAAGTCAAGATCTGACTTCTGAGCTTCTGAGACTTTCTTTACTGCATCTAGCCTTTCATCTCCTATAAAAAGTGAACTATATGCACTGGAACATGTTGCAATTTCTTAATTTTCAATACTTTTTACCTTAGCTTGGATGCTACTGAATTATTTCAGAGGTAGGTTGTCTTTATATCTAATGTCTACTTTTTTTCCCAGATATGACTGTAAATACCTGTATAATGATCAATGATAGTGACATTTTTGTTTCTGGTACACTCTACTGAAGTATCGCTGCTTGTTACTGTGATCAACAAAACCTTTATTTCATGCCTGAATGACTGGAACAACTCGCATGAGAAATGCTAACATAGTTCTTATTTGTTCAAGATTTGCCCTTGACTTTTTGTTATACATCTACAGGTAGTTTTCTCCGCTTTGGAGAGCGCAAGTATGTGGCTTGTAGAAATTAAAGTTTTTTGTCTTTCACACTAAGCTGTTGGGATAATATACATTATATTTGTGTAAATCCAGTGAGGAATTTCGCTTTTTGCCATGTAAATTATCCTGCAGCTTACCTGAGCAAAGATGTATGCTAATAATTTCTGGTATTTCTGCGCTGGTAAGCACTCTAGTTAATGTTGCAAACAGACTTTCATTATAGCCTTTTTTTTATCCTCACCATCTACATTTTTGAAAAATTCTGCTGTCTCAAAACTGTCATCATTAGTCTCAGCTCAAAAGTTTTCAGGAAGGTTTCAATTAAATGCAGTCAGTTATTATGCAAGTGGGAGGAGAATACAAAATTACCATTACTTTAGTTTTGCACATAATAGTTTGAAAATAGTTATGTATGTACTTAAAATGTGGTGAAACATGATTTGCACATGCAGAACTGTTCATCATTTTAAAGCTTGGAGTTGGACTTTCTTTTTTCCTATCATTATAATTACAACCTAAGCTAACCTAAAATCCTGTTAGCTTGGTTTTCCCACAATTTAGAAGCATTGTTAGAGAATGGCAAATTGCTTGTGCTTTTTATTGCATGGGTGTATTAGGCATTTATCTGTTTATTCAACAGACTATAACTATGATGTTAACTCTTTAGGATACTTTATCAGTGAACACATAAAAGCATCGATGTTTGGATTTCATTTGAAGCAGTATGTAATTGCTGTTAAATGTATTTTTTTGTCATAAAATCAGGTCAGTTGCAAAGAAACATCTTAATCCCCTCTCCGTTCAATGTTTTCAAGTTTAGTTCCAATATTTTTTAAATGTCAATTTACTTTTAGTAGTATGCTATTAAGTTATAAGTACTAGGACAGGAGTTCATGTACTTGGTCTTCAGTGATTACTGAACATGTCAGCAGTACTGGTGCACAGGAGAAGATACACCTTATTATACTGGGGTATGCTATGTCCTGTTACTGTCATTTCCTGACTGGGAAACAGGCAAGCTGATGTGTTTTCTTTTTTTATTTAAAAAAAAATAAAAATCTTATTGATGGCTGCAGTGTAGCATTCACTGAAACATCCTCTAATGGAAATCAGGGTCTTGTGTTTGTAATCACAAAATCTGGTATTTTGACACTTGTTGGAAAACTAGAGACTGAGCACTCCATAAACTAGACAAAGTGGTCTTTAAAACCTTTGTACTAGTCTATAATATTCTAAAATTTGAGATGACTCTTTTTTCAGAAAAGTGTTTCATATTAAACTTTGAGTTTATTTCTGAAGTGGTATTTATTTTTCAGGTTTACTCTAGTTTGGGAAATTTTTCAGTTCTGACTTCTCTTGATGGGGAAGCAAAATGGCAGGTTTTGAGCAACTCTTTGTAGTACTAATGTGGATAAAATGTATACTGTAGTTTGGAGTTATTTTATCCATATTATGGCCACAAAATTCATAAGCCTTGCACTTTGCAAAGGTCACACTAGTATTAAGCTCTTCCAATGGTACATTGTGAGGAATACAGGTGAAGGATTTATGTAATTTCATTCTTAATGAGATCATTGTTGATGATGATAGTGGAGTATTCCACTTATTTGCTTTAAAAATAATGCTATTTAACTTACTATGCTTTGAGTTTTGTTTGTTAGTTTTTGCTTGCTTGGGTGTTTTTGTTGTTGTGGTAGTTTTTGTTTTTGTTTGGTTTGGGTTTTTTTTGAGAAAGTACGTTTCCAGTAAAGATGAAAACCTTTCATTAATCTTGAACATTTTTTGTTTTTGATGTATAGTGTATCCCTATATAACCAATACACATTTTTAAATCTGCAGTGTTTTTTATAATGCCCAAAACCTGATGCAAGAACAGCATGGTAGTCAAGTGGGGGAAGGAACCTATGTGTATCTCTGCAATGTACGATGTACACCTTGTTCAGTACAGTCATGAGCTGAGAGCACTTTCAGATATAGAATGCTAAAGCTGTTTGCAGTTCAGGTCTTTCCCTGTTTCAGCACCTGCCTACCCTTTTTTTTTTTTTTTTTTGGTTTACATTATGGTCAGTCCCTATCTTCAGTGATGGCAACATTCTTTTGCTCATCTGACCATGGTCTTATGTTCAATTTTCAGTGCCCTAGATTCAGTATCAAAACTTTCTATCAGTTGCTGTCTTTGGACTGTTAAGTGACAGCGAGTATTACCTATCTGCCAGCAGTGCTTTTCCCCAGGACTTGCTGAAGAAATCTGCCACATGGCAAAAGCAATTTGTATTAACCATGTCCAGATTTACAGTGAGTCTTGAGGGAGCAGGGCTTTCCCCCTCAGTGCTGCTGCAGCCCTGAGTGAACCAAAGGCCGCTGGATTGTTGTCTGGCAAGGTAAACTTTCTCGATGTGTCCATCAACCTGTCAAATATTTCTTGGCCTGTTACAGACAAGCACTGAGCCATGTCCAGAAAACTAATGCATAGAGTTGGTGTCCTTTTTGTTTAAAGGAGAGCTAATACTTACTCCCTGCAGGTTTTGAGCTTTACTCTGTATAAATAATAACTACTTCTGTTGGATACAGCATTTGCATCCCTTTATTCTTTCAATTCAGGGCCAGAAGAAACAATGCTGTTGGAAGTTTCATATGTAATTTCTGCTTTATGCATTCTCTAGAATTGCCTAATGAAATTTGACTCTCAAAAATAAAATTGTACTTCATTAATACATTTGAAAATATCTTGGTGATCTAGCACCTTCAAATGAATCTGCATTTCAAGTAGACCTAAACAAAGCTTTTTTCCAGATGCAGTGGATTTCTGGAGATCAGGCAGTCCACAGCTCCACTGCCAAAATAGCTCCCACATGCTGGGTCTGAAGCAAGCATTTCTCTTGTCACTCAAGGCCACCCAGTTGACATCTGATTTCCAGATGTTCTAAAATACTGCTTTATAATAGCCTATTTCATGCAGTCCTGCTCTCATGTTCTTATCTTTTATTAGGTGCTTTCAGGACACATTAGTTTCCTCTAACTGAAAAAAAGTGATGGATTTGAAATGAGCTCATGTACTTTTAAAAGTTATAGGATATGTATGACCAAGTTTACATCAGCCTGTAACTTGGAAACTTATTTCTGTGGCTACAAATTATTATACTCATGAGGTTACCTACCAGTTTGTAATTTAATCTGTGTGACAAGTACTGTTTAATTTTTCTCCAGACCCCCTGTTACTTTTCTAGCTTTCACCTGTCTTTGTCCTTTTGTACGTCCCTAATTTCTTTCAATATTCTTGGCATCTCCAGCAAGTTTCTTTGGACTGAATACTCCTCAACACCTGCTGCCTCCTTCCGCATTTTCTTTTAATAAGCATTTCAACGCCTACATATTGGGGAGAAAAGTAATTGCTTACGTATTATGTTAAAAGTCATGACTTTTTAATTTTAGACAGGCAAATCTTCCAGTGAAAAGAATAGATCCTATTCTTCTATTTTTTCCTCCCCTTATTTCTGCAGTTGTGGTTTGGGATTTTTTCCTTTAATTTATTAACCACCCTCCCCACCTGCCAGCCCTGCCGTGTGTGTGGAAAACCGTAGTAGCTTCCATTGGTGTGGTTTAAACCCAGGCTGTAGGTCAGCACCGTGGAGCCATTTGCTTGCCCTCCCTCTTTCCCCCTCCTCCCAGGCTGGGATGGGGAGAAGAGTCAAAAGAAATGTAAACCTCACAGATGGAGATAAGAACAGTCCAATAACTAAAGTATAATATAAAACTGCTACTACCAATGATAATAATAAGGGAAATAACAAGGGGAGAGAATATCAAACTAAAAATGGAAATGGGCAAAAATAAAAAGCCAAAACCGAAGCCCACCAGTGCTGCACAATACAATTGATCACCACCCACTGTCCAATACCCAGCCTCATCCCAGCAGTGATCTGGGCCTTCCAGGTGACTCCCCTCAGTTTCTGTACTGGACATGAGGTGCTGTGGTATGGAATACCTCTTTGGCTAGTTTGGGTCAGGTGTCCTGTCTCTGCTTCTTCCTGGCTTCCTATGCCCCTCCTCCCTGGCAGAGCACGAGACTGTGAAGTCCTTGATCAGCGTAAGCACTGCTTAGTAACAACTAAAGCATCAGTGTGTTATCAGCGTTGTTCTCAGACTAGAGCCAAAACACAGCACTGCCAGCTACTAAGGAGGGGAAACATAACTGCTACAGCTGAACTTGGGCCAATCCTACTAAATAAATGGGCAATGACCAATGAGAATGAGGTAAGATGCGGAGACTTTCTTACCTTCTTCTGAAGGAATGAGATGTCAGCATTACTTTGTGTTGCCTTTTCTTGTTTAAGAGAAAAAATGTAAAGCATACAAGTTCTTGAAATGCCTTTTGCAAGTATTGTAGTGGGTGAAGAATCAAAAAGCTGAGGCATTGGTATTTTTCCATACTAATAATAAACCCTACAATTGTGTGACAGTGGGAGGGTTATACTACCCTGAAATTCTGAATATATAGTTGGCTCCCTGTGAAAGTAGAAGATATCAAATGAAAGTTACTGAAGATTCGAGGCATGGTGGTAAAGTTGTGTCACTGATGGCCTACGATTTAAGAAATGAAGTGTTCACAGGCACAGATAGTCTTTTATGAGGAAAATAGAATATTTTCCTTTTGTCTGCCTCTCATAACTGATCTAACGACAGATAATTTGTTATTACAAAGTTCGTATCTCTGGACTTAAGCCTTTTGCCATTTTTTTTTTTGTGTTTTCCACCACCCTCCTTTATCACTGGATTCAGCGCATGTTAGGAGCCTGCTCTCTCACAGCAATGTTTTTCAGAGAGAGCAAGCTATGATTGCTACCATTGATTTCCATGAAAACTGTGTATGTCCATCATCTTTGAGAAGCAGTTTTGTCCCAGGCAGGCTGCTCGGGAGTCCAGACCTGATTCTCCTCAGTTTGAGAATGATGACATTCCTTGCTATTGGAAAACTTCCCTCTTGGAGGAATCCCAGCCCTCCAATATCCTCAAGCTATTAATCTACCTGAGGACAGCCAACTCTAAAGTAAACTTAATCTGGAATTAATTGTAATGATTCATGTATAGAAATAATTGCATGTCTTAAGTTTAGGAGTTCTCATTTCTGGGTCCTTGAGCTTTGAGGGCAATATGCTTTTTGAAGATGGAGTATATACAAATAACTGGGATCACAAAGAAAGGATCATGTGGTTTTTTTGTTCTTCTGCTTTGAACACTAAATCTGTAATCCGGGCCCAATCCCTGTTCTCCTCCACAAACCAAAGCATGAGTTTCAGCGGGAAAGTTGGCAACATGGAAATTGGTACCTTTTATTTTTATCTGACTCATTCAACTTTATGGCAACCTTGTTACAGAGTTTTTGGAGTCTCTCACGGGGGCATATTTCCATTCACAACAGTATGACTTGCATCAGGACGGGTATATGTATCATTGCATATGTTCCCTTTTATCTGTTAATCAAATTCTTTTTTGCCCTGGGAGAAAGTAAGTCTATGAATTTCACATGTTCACTGGAAAAGGTCATTGTGATATTTTAGATAGAGAAGTGCAGGAGTACAGTTGTAGAGAGAAAAGGAATGGGGAAAGTGTGGGAAAGAATCTGCTTCATAATAGTGCTGTGGTTTGAGCAACACGTTTGACTGGTATCCTTGTACTAAATAAATAATTTGTCTCTTCAGAATGTCTGCGGAGAAGTAACATAGCTGATTTATTTTGTGAAGCCACTGTGGTTGCTCTACCTTGTCATCAGAATCCATATGGACATGCAATACTAGGTCATGAATCAAGAGTGTTTTCTGATGGGCCTTGAAGGAGAATAAAACAAACAAAAACCAAACAGTGTTTGGTTTGCGCCCTTGGAAGGTCTGAGCTCTGTGAGATGTCATTTTAAAATATTTCCTGTGTTTTCTTTTACTTAGTCTCAATACGTCAGGCTCGGCTAAACGAAGGACTAAATTAAAACTGTCATTTCAGCTCATAAATAACAGATGTCTCACCCATTTAATTATTTATAGTCTTGAATCTTTCAAAAATGAAAATGGCTATATACACATTTTTAATGTAGTTCCTGGTAATTTGCTGCATGAATGATAAGACTTGAGATAATCCCAGCACACAAACATGGAAAATAAAACTTTGCCTGACTCGCTTATCTTATGTGAATGCTTTTTTGATCCCCTGTGACTTTTTTTAAATTAAAATTTAAGTGAAATCTAATAACAACAAAATGATGTTCATACACTTGCATTAATAATGTATCTGCTAGAGATCGCAGCACAGGTACTGTGGACATCAGAGATTTGTTTTCTGCCTGAAAATCAATGCTTTCTCTTTTTTGGTAAGATTTAGCTTTTCAGCTGTGTGAACTATGCTTGGATGGATCCTAAGTCTGAAATAGTAGTGTTGCAAGAAATTGAGACTGTGCCAACTTTAAAAAATACACCACCCCCACCACCCGCAAAACACCAAACTAATCAACACTTTCCTGTATTCCTTAGCTAATGATAAAATTATGTCACTTGGCTTAATGACTTTAGCTATCTTCATAAAAATAGAGTATCTAGTAATAAATGAACTTACTGGGTTAACAAAGATTCACCGAACTGCCCACAAACCAAGCACAATGTGTGTGAGCTGAAAGAGGAAACACATGGCAGTGAATGCTATAATTCCTTTTGGAGAAAAGCAGTCCCCTCCAGGAAACACACCTGTTCCTCTTGCCTCCTAAGCCTCACACTTTAAGTTTCTTTATGCGAAACAAAAGGAAATCAATGTCAGTCATCACATGAGGAGAAGGTGTTTGGATTGTCTGGAATCCATGTTATGTGGCCTAAGACTTCTTTTATTTTAAAGTTGAAGAGGTGCAAGTATTGGTTCTTGGTTGGAAGAAGGGCTCTTTTAAGAGTGGGTAAGCTGAGGGAAGCACAAACTCCAAAATGTGATGATGAAGGCATCATATGTGTGGTTAGAAAAGCATTCACAGAACAACTATGGAGAAATAAAGAAAAGAGTAGGAGTTAGCATCTTGGCAAGTTGCAGGCTGTGAAAAGGCTTAGAAGAAAGAAATGCTGTTTGGTTAATACTCTGTTCAGGAACGCAAAATCTGTTTGCACCCTTTAGTAAACAGGAGCAGTATCCAACAGCTGTTTAGATATTTGCTTCTAGTTGAAGTAATCTTTGAGACCCAAGTCTTTAAAAATGCTTGAAGATGAAAAATGTTGCATACAGGTGGCTTTAGTAGCTAAGGCAAAATGTTAATACAAATAAAAAGGAGATCTGCTTCACTTTACCAATTTTCTGCCAAAAAGGAGTTGTTTTGCTACTGCTACTTGGGTACAGCAGCATTTATTAGCAAGGCATTTGTTGGCAGTCCTTCCAGACAGAAATCAACATGGATCCTTTGAAATAATGGAATTGCTGTAAACTGCCTGCTAAAGTCCAGTGTTTTCTGTCAGGAACTGCTTCTTTTAGTTGGAGCAGTTAAACCAGACCACTTAAAATTGGCCTTGAAAGCTGACTTAAAAAAATAACTTGTACCTGCAGTGTATTAAAGGCAGGCATAACTATTTACTGGCTGTTGGTTTACTACAAAGAATAAGAAAAGCAATCTAGCACTATCTACTATTTTGGCGGTTGCTCAGGCTAAACACGTTGATATTTGCAAGGAAGAATTGTATGTTTGCAGTCTCTCATCATGATGCATCTAGGCGAGTGTACTGAGAAGTTCTGCTTCGGAAAAGGTAGACTGACTGTAATTTGGGTTTGTGGGAAGCAATGGGTAAGAAACCCAGGGTGAAGCTGAGTGCATTTAAGCACTGATGTTCCTGTTGGCAGGGAGAAGGGGCTGGATGGTTTGGGGGGAGAAGTAGAGGTTGGGAGAACAAAACTGTTGTGGCTGTGATAAAAATGGATAAGAAATGCTTCTGGTATGTTCAGTAAGGATTTAGGTATGTAAGATGGTAGCCAAACTGCGGCCTCCTTGAGCATCAGAAACCACTAACTGCTCAGCAGGGAAGAAAAGTGAAAGAAGCAGACTGTTGAGTGACTACAAAAACTACTGCCTGAGTGCCATGAAGAAGGGAGGATTGCTAAGGACCGGAAGAAGATGTTAGGTCAAGGAGCTGGGGAGAGCTGCTAGGCCTGGGTTGTTGATGTAAAAGGCATCTCATGTTTTGAATAGAAATGACTGGAATACACACGTAAACTTAAGTCTTCCTTGGTGCTTAATAGGCTGAACCAATATTGGTAAATAAATGTACAAAAGCACTTTTATACATGCTAGGTGACAGAGCCAGGAAAATAATTTGTTTTGCAAACACCATGCATCCAAACTTGGCTTCCAGCTCAATGTGTTTTGTAAATATTTTCTCAACATGAGACTGTATAACAAACTAAAAAGAGTATCCTGGCATCCATTTTCTCAGGTGCATGGAAATCTAAATGGCTATTGTAATTGGAGAATGACAGATCAGGATTACAAACAGATTTCTGTTCTCAGTTTACACTTAGTACTAAGATTGACAAAGGTAAGCAAAATAATGATTTTAAAAATCTGATTTAAGCTGTGGCAGTGTACCTTTAATGATGTTTCGCACCACTGCAGGATTACATATAGCAGCTTTTTACTAGACACTGCCCTTTGCAAACTTTCTGGAAAATATTTTCCATCATTTTGACATTTCATTTAAAATGAAATATAGAAGATATTAGAAATTCATGTTCATGACAGGTATTATTTGTTTGACTTTGAAATATACAGAGAGCACACATTAATGCACAGTGACTGAAGTGTTACAGGGGTGTGTGTGTGCATATTCATGGGACACTTCTTTACTCCATAAGAAAGCATTGCAGAATCAGAAGAGGAGTGACCTTTTCTAGTACTAAAAATCTGTGTGTGCAACAATGAATAATTTAAAAAGGGGCCAGGTGGAATGACCTTCTTCCCAATGTATATACGTGTGTGTATAACCAAGAAATACAAAATGTTATTTTTCCATGCAAAGGTGCACAAGTCCAGAATTGTTTCTGAGTTGCTTCTGTTTACACATTCAGCACAGAAATTCTTGTCCAAACTGCTGTGTTCATATAGGTATATTTGTGTTTTAGTTATATATCCTAGATACGTGTTTAGGGACTTGTACAAATGTGCCTGCTGTGAATGCTGCTTCAAAGAGGGAAAGCCAGGACCAGAACATTGTCATTGTATGTGATCTGCAAATCAGCTGAGGAGATGTTTCCTTTACAGTCATCTTTTTGGAGTTCTTCTTAGGGAATATGAAAGTATTATGTCTCAGGACTGGAAAAGGGGCTACCATAATTTTGTATTGAAGTGCAACCTGAGAGCTAGTAAGGTGGAAGTCCATGTCAATTCTGTTTTTCTTTTTAATTCTTTGAGAAAGTTTATTTGCTTAGGAGTCCTTTTAACATGAGGCAGGTTATATTCCTACTAGAGAAAAAACAGAGACCCTGAATGGGTTTTTAATTAAAATACACCTATGCACGTGTATGATCAAAGCAGTGAATAAGTTGTACAGTGGTTGAAATGGTTATAAGTGCAACAGAGTCTGTTTGTTGTCCAGATGAGGATAAAATCCATTTGAATAGACAGTTGCCTTCCTTTATTTTAACTGTGATGTAAAAAGCTACTTTTCGTGTTTTTTTGGTGACCTATTTAGCTGTTTTACAAACCCAACACACACTGCAGGTGTGCTGAGGAAGGCATTTTAGTGTTTTTCTGTTTTCCATATCAAGCATTTATGAAATTATAAATTGTTACTGAGGATTTACACAACTTTTTCTGAGGTGGGGTTTGTTAACAGTTTGCGTTGGAGCTTTGTCTTAGCTGACTTCTGTATTTAATGTAGTCACAAACTTTACTATCTAATAGTAAAGGTTTCATATTTCTGATCTTGAGCTTGTATCTTGTGGCTGTCAAAGTGTGTGGTATAGCATCTGTAGTTTTGGTAAAATTGAGAGCTAGTAAGTTTAAAGTTTTAGACAGCTGGAAGAATGAAGGGCTTTCTTCCTCTGATGAGATGGTTTTACTTTTCTTTCCCTCTGACCTATTGACAGGGAAATTCTAATTGTAACTAATCAGTGCTAAAAAATTCATTTAAATTCTGTTCCCTCTTAACTACCTGCATTTGAACATTATTAGTTCCCAGAAGAGGTGCAAGACGTTGTTCGGAATGGGAATTAACTCAACCTGGAGACACATCTCATTCTTTGTTCCTCAAACTTCTATTTAATTGTAATGAATGCCATATTTTTAATAAGGCTCAGTTTTAATTCTGCTTTGTGTACCTGTGGTTGCTTGTGCACTCACTGCAAGTGCACATGAATATAAGAAAATTTCCTGTTCTCTAAGTCAATTATTAACTGTTGCAGTTAAGTGCAATCAGTGAATTTACATGTGCGATCGTACAGTTAGGCAATACCCAAGTTTTGGTAATGTAGATAACTTTTGCTAGTGATGTGTATCACAGGAGATAGCATATGCATCTACTGCAGAATAAATTGAGTATATTGCTAGGAAGACGTAAAATCCTTCTCAAACACTATTAGTAAGTAGATATTTTGTAAGTAGATATTAGTAATTTGCAACTAACATCCACAGACCAAAGCATCTGATCAAGTAAATAATCCCTTCTCAGTCTCAAGTATATAAAACTTTTGTGATTGTAGTATTTTATTCAAAATCAAATAATTTTCCAACTTCCCTTTGATATTTTCCCTATAACTTTAGTTTTCAGTTACAATTGTTGTGGTAACTGAACAATTGAATGCCATTGCTGGATTGTTTTCTCATGCAAAGTGGTCTCTGATCAAAAGCAGCTGATTATGTACTCTTCCCATATGCATCAGCATGTTGATTATGTGAACTCTCATGAAGAATTACAGTCAGTGCCAATCACTGTCTAACTGAAGGTCAAATTTTACATTCCTCTACTGATGTCATATGTTTTTTCTGTACTAATCTATAAACCATGTAAGGAATCCTTGGATACATGTTCTTAAAATATATTTAAGCTTTCAACTAGTGTTTTAGCATGCAAAACCAGGGCTATGTTATTGTTCAGCATGATAATCCTATAATGTTTATTGATATTGGAAAAAAAAGGAACACAAAGAAGAGAGCCCCAGGGTAAAGAACATTTAAAGCTGAAGAGAGATGCTTAGCTATTATGCCTGCTTTGTGCATGAGGCTACTGCAGAGGGGCATATCTATGCTCCTGTATTAATAGTCACATTCATTGTTGAGTCTGCTTCTGCTGTTTTAGCATCTGGACGGGGTCAACGTAGCAGATGATGCTTTGGGGCAGCTAGTACTATGTCTGTACCCTAGAAGTCTCAGAAGCACAGCCTACTGGCTCAAAATAGATTGGTTAAGAAAAACATTTTGTTCATTTATCAGTGCTGTGTCTTTTCTGATTTACATCATTTGCATTTAACATATCTGATTAATTGCTTCCCAGTGATTGCTTTGTATTAGGCTTCCATATGAAGTAGTCATTTATCTGGCAGATGTAGGCAATCAACAAACACTTCAATAAGTTTGATCAATAAGACAGGCATCTTTGTCTGAGATAAATACTAGTTGTGGAAGTAGCCATGCAGTTTAGTAAGCCAGTGTTAAGTCAAGAAATGTTTGCCAAGTTAAGCGTGTAGTAAATATAAATTGGAAACCCCACCCTTGCATAATAATAATAAATGGAAAAATATTAACAGTATTCATTTCATGTCAGTGCCCTGCATTTGAAATGTCAAGGCCAGAGATCTTGAGAAGTCAGCTAAGCTATATCATATGTGTGATGTCTGCGTGTTATTTGCAAGCAGCTTATTTTATGTTAATATCGTTAATATTTTGCTACCACTTTCCAGAATATGAAATAAGTAGGAAATTAATTTTGGACTTTTTTCATAATGCTATACTAATTCCACTGTGTCTGCATTTTAGAAATGCAGTATTTTCTGTAGCAAATAAATGTGTGTCTATTTGCTTTCTGTCCTCAAGTATGGCTGCATACAGCAGGAAGCTACCTTACAGGGGTAGCTGAAAACTTTTTCCTAACAAGACTATGTAAGGCTAAAACCTTTGTGCTCAGAATCATGTCTTTGAATGTATAGGGACATTCACATTGAAGAATGTGAATGGAAGAGGTAGCAATCAATTTTTGCAGTGGGGTATGATGAATTTGGCAGCTGAGAAAGCAGAGGTGAATAAAGATTATTATGCATGGTACTGCTGTGGAATCCACACATCTCAGTCAGAAATGGAATTTTATTTCAGCCTTTGTCTTCCCCTAGATGAGGCAAGTGTAAAAAAGATTGGAATGGCTTGACTAGTATTTCATTAGAAGATCATTGCCATAAATTTTTGGTTTAAATGCTTTAACATTGCTAACAAGGGAGGAGTTTGGAGTATTTGAAAGGTTTCCTTTGAAATGGAGGAATGGAGGGTTTTTTAATTTGCATTTTTAGATAATTTGCAGTATGTGCTGGAAGTAAACTTAAAAAAATGTAAAAAGAAAAAAGATGAATGTAGAGACTTTTTAAACTTTGCCTGTAATGAAACCTGATACCCATTTGAATTCTGCCTAAGATATTGATATTTGATAATATATTGATATTGCTCTAAGATATTGAAATTTTAAGTTGAATTCTTTTTTTTTGTCCACACTGGATTTTGTTTCTTAGGATTCAGTATGATTAAAGCCCCGGTCACTGATTTCCCTTAATAGAAGGGAAAGTGGTGTATTGTTGTGTATTTGTTTACATATGCTAACAGTACCTGTAGCACGCTGGTGGTGATGCTTTAATGAATGTTTTTCCGGCACTAAGAAATGGAGATGATTAGATATTTTGATGAACAGTAGAAATTTTATCAGGAAGAGATATTTCCTTACAAATTCTAGATCTAGCAGGTCTTGTGGCATTACTTAAAGGAGAACACTGTAAGAGAAATAGTTGTATTTTTTTTTTTTATGGGACCAAAGTCCCAGAAATACAGGCTCTGTTCTACTTCAGCAGCCTTGGCCAGATTAATGCCCAAACTGGTTTCCTGCAGTTTTATATGTAAACTAGGATTTTACCAATGCACGTATTCATTTACAGAGCTTTTTCCTGATGTGATTTATGCCAGTGTGAGTCTTAGCATTGAATTGATTTTCAGTGGAGAATCTCTTTTCTTGTTATTATTTAATGCTAGTTAGGGAAGGAAAGCAGAAGAGTATTTCTCATTCATTAACTTGTGTAGTCAAACTGTTGCCATTCTAAGAAAGATGACATTTCTCATTTAATTTTTTTATTTGCATAATTTAGATATAACTAGCAATATGATAAAGAGTGTGGTACCCTGTTGTGGTCTCATTTGGGACTGCTCTGTTCAGTGTCTTTACTAGGATAGATGAAAATGTTCGTTGTATATTTCCATTTTACCTTGAATTAAATATATTTGAGTTATGTTATATCCACTTTCATTACAAAATCTAGTGCTCTACCTTGGCAAGAACATACAAATATGTTTTGCAAGATGAGATTTTGCTCAACATCCAATATTTTTTATTTTTAAAGGTATGTAATGGAGGTTGCAGGAAGCTCATGTACCCTCAACTCTTAATATTTTCTTTGAGAGTTTAGTATATTCTTTAATTCGGTTAATGAAGTTGACTCATGATACCTCTGCATCTGGGTTTATGAAAACTGTGGCAAGAATCTGCAGCCTCACCCTGAATGAATCTTTTCCGAGTCCCCATCTTAAGAAAACTCAGTTTTTTAAGCAGCTCTGTTATCCACTTAGATCCATGTCTAGCAAGTTCATTGTGTTAGGACAGCATTCTCTTTTGTGTTCTCATGCAGTTTTGTTGTTAAGCAATAACATGTGCAAACATGTTTCAGAATAATGTGCCAGACTTTGTCTACAGTTAATTTCTGAATCAGTCAACAGCATTTTTAATGTCTAGACATGTTTAGGAGCAGATAACTTTTATGCCATCCAATTTGGTTATATAAGTTTTCTTTGGATCCCTGAGATGGTTGTTTAGATTCATTAGATTCGTATCACCTAAACCTGTCCTTTTTTTTTTTTTATTAAAGGAAATTATCTCATCAGGGTATATCAAAGGTTGCCATGTCCAACAAGAGAACATTGCATATGAGCTTCTGAAAAATCAATCTGTAAATATGCAATTAATATATTTTTCTCCAGGATTAAGCAAGTCACAAATATATCATTTGACTGTTAGAAAAACAAGAAATAGAAGTAAGAACAGTCTATGCATACTTTGCCTGTAATCAATGCAGTAAACCAGCTACATTATTCAGTAAATTATTTGATCAAAAAAATATTTATTTACGGGAATTTAAAACTGCTGCTTCTGCGCTGTAAATGAGCATGCGCGTACCTTGTGGCTTCATAAGTGCAATTGAAAGAAAGTTAGTGAAGATGCTCCATCCCTGGCAGTGTCCAAGGCCAGGCTGGACAGAGCCTTGGGTGACATGGTCTACTGTGAGGCATCCCCGCCCATGGCGGGGGGTGTGGAACTATATGATCTTAAGGTCCTTTCCAACCCAAACCATTCTGTGATTCTATTCTACCATGACTCTTAAGGATGAAGGTCTGAAAATTCAGAGACAATGAAAACAATGTCTGTGATTTGCATAATGATAAATATGCATAACTTTTATCGCATTAAAAGCTGTAAGCTGCATATTAACACAGTAAACGTTCTGTGATGATTGTCCCCTGGATGACTTCGTCCCCACAGCCAATCAGATAATTTTGACTGGACAGGCATTTCTTTTAAGCATTCTTTCTTGCAGATGCACAAGTTTTGTTTCCCGAGGCATTGTTTTTCCCTTGAGGTTGCTTTCCCTCATAGAAGAACTTATTCATGGTTACTATAGTTTTGATGAGCGTTAATGGTATATACTGCTTTAATATGATGCTTTTGTTTTTTATTCACAAGACATTTCAGGATAAATTGTTCATAGCTCCAAAGATCCCTACCACACAGGCTTATTGCTGGCTTTAGCATGAATGATTGCTTCTGTGCTTTTCAGATGGAATCAGAGGATTCTTATTCTGTTCTAGAGCATTAATAGTGACTTGTAAGTGGGACTCTATCAAAATAACACCATACCTGGAATATGTAGCAAATGCCCTAGTAGACAAAACAGTGTTTGTTGCAATAATTTCAAACTTTCAATGTATTTTTTCTCATTTTTTGTCGTATGATATGCCCATGCTTCTAACTAAAAAATGTTTCATTTCTAGCATTGTGTGTGTATGCATAATATCTGATCTGAGATGTACAGAGCCACTGACTTTTGGTACATATTGTCTAAAATTTCAGTTTCAATGTAATCAAATTTATCTGTGGATTTTTCTTTTTCACTATTTTTTTTTCTGTGGTGCATGGTTTTTTTGTTTTTTTTTGTTTGGCTGTTTTGGTCATTACTTATATTACTTCATAATCCAGGCAATTTGAGAAATAGTTAAATCATAGAATGGTTAGAGTTGGAAGTGTACTTAAAGCTCATCCAGTTCCAACACCCTGCCAAGGGCAAGGACACCTTCCCCTAGACCAGCTTGCTCCAAAGCCCTTCCAGCCTGTCTTTGAACGCTGCCAGAGATGGGGCAGCCACAGCTTCTCTGCTGTGGGCAGCCTGTGCCAGTGTCTAGTTCCTGTTCCAGTCAAGTTAACATAATCTTTACATTTCGAGAAGTACAGATGGGAGCTGTGTAGTAATATTGTGGCAGCATGGAACAAAGAGTGAATTAAAAAGTCTGAATTTAAAATAAGTTAATCACTCAGTGTCTGTGCTTTGCTAGTGGGCCATTTGAAACATCATTTATTTATTACCATAATAATTTATTAATACAAATTTTATTTATTTATGAGGCATCCACGCATGTGCTAGGCAACTCATAAAATAAAGCTGATATTTACCAAGAAGGGCTTAGATGCTTAGAGGGGGTAAAATCTCACCATGATTAATGGCAATATGTCACTTGTGAAGTCTCTGATTTTGATGACGTAAGATGCTGGAAAATCTAGGACAACTGTGGGATTTTTTCCTAAACAACATAATTGAATACTTTTAGTTTACTTTTGGGTTTCTACTTCATCACTTTCTTTTTCTTCTCATTTGAGCTCTTCTCACATTTTTCCTAATACCTTAGTTGACTGTCATCTTTACAGTATACATTTTGGGGACATATTAAAGAAGAGCAGTCATTTTTATATTAAGGCTAGAAATGCCTTAAATTTCTATATGTGATGAAAAGTGAGTTCAAGTGATATTTTATCCCATACTTTTAAATATTACCACTTTGGGCAGAATTGTATGAGCACATGTGTTCATATTCTGTTCAAAACAACAGTTATTTGTTTTGTATAAATGACTAGAAAAGTGGAATTAAATGCATACAACGTTGATTGTTTTGTTATTCCAGTAAATACAGTCGTTGGTTTTGTGGTTGGGTTGTTTGTTTTTTGGTTTGTTTGTTTTTTTTTTTTATTAAGCCAGCTTTGGTTCAGTGAAACGAATGCTGTGAGAGTATACTTGAATTTTACATGTTTGTTGTTTTCAACTGATAAGAACACTGGGACTGCTAAAATAAAACTTCCATTCCTGTGGCTTAAAATATATCCAGTAACAGCAGTTTTCTACCTTGATCTTTAAATAAGTAAACTTGTATGTTTCAAAAAATCCCATTGGAAAGTGCTCTTTGTTTCAAACTAAGGTTCTTGGTAAGAATGCAAGTTTTGGGTTTTTTCAAAAGGGTTTCTTAAATCCACAGTGCAACCTCTGGTGAAAAGCAGAGGGAAATAATAGACCACAGGATGGAGTAGTCCACAGCTTTCTGGTTAGGATACTAATATGTAGGCTCTGGGGTCAAACCATATTATTTCTGCCTTGTTTAAAAATCTCTAACCCAGATCTCCACATTCCAGGTAAATTCCACAAGACTGGAGCTGTAAAGTCAGTTTCTGTTTTTATAGACACGCTGAAGGAATAGTGTGTCTGATCTACTCTAAATGTTTATTTTAGGATGAAATGAATACTAGACTCCATTGACTTTCAACTAGATTTCTATTGATTATTAAGGGAGCCTAGGGTGAATAAGTCTATAGCCTGTAACAGAATATTAAAGATATTCTTTAAAGTGTGACCAGTAAGTCTCAAACTGTGAGTTTTATTGTGTAAGAAACATAATGTATTTTAAACCTTATAAATCTCCCATTTATTTTGGGTATGCAACAATGTAAGTATCCAGAAATGTACTGTATATATGGAAACATTGTTAATTCAGCAGTGGCAACCTGATGACATATTGTCTGAATCAAACCCTTATTGTTTCATCAATCCCATGACCTGCTTCCCAGTATCTTCTAGTCCAGGAATCCTCTTCTGTAAGATAACCAAAATCAAGGATTTCATGGCATGGACCCACCTGTATGTTGGTGATACAGTTGGAAAGCTGTAACCTTCAGCTATGGAGTGACACAGTGCTTGCTCATATTCTGACAATGTGAGCTACCAAATCTGGCCACATAATAGCATGGTACCTTGATGTGGTACCTTCAATTCAGGACAGCTCATAGGGGACTTTCTGCCAAGGTCTGGTAAGGAAATGGTAGATGTTACTTTGCTTTTGGAAGAGACTCAAGGATGGAGGTTACTGAATCAGCATCGAACTGATCTTTAGTAGATATTTAGTGATATGGCAGTTGTTTGCCCTGTTTTTTATCTGTCATTGTGGAAAATAGTTTTATTTTTTATTTTCTTTAAATTGCATGAAAAGATTGACAATTAAGTGTAATCTTATGCTAAATTCAGAATGCTTTTGCAAATATATATTTTTTTCCATGACCATAGTGGTTGCCTGAAGCCCAAGCTAATCATAATCTGAAATCAAAAAGTAGTTAGATCCTTTCTTGCTGAGATGGGAATTCATTAACACTATTAATAGACTTTGCTGCTGTCCTGGGTTCAGCAGTGGCAGTCATTTTTCTCCTTCTTAGTAGCTGGTGCAGTGCTGTGTTTTTGACTTCCGGCCTGGGAACAGCGCTGATAACACCAATGTTTTTAGTTGCTGCTCAGTAATGTTTACTCTGACCAAGGACTTTCT
>WYDI02026874.1:0-12254 GCA_009867235.2 Psittacus erithacus | reverse complement strand
AGGGATGGGGCAGCCACAGCTTCTCTGGGCACCCTGTGCCAGCGCCTCAGCACCCTTCCAGGGAAGAGCTTCTGCCTCAGAGCTCATCTCAGTCTCCCCTTTGGTAGATTAAAGCCATTCCCCTTGGCCTGTCCCTGTGAATCTCATGACAATCCCCAGTCATTCCGCACTGTGCTGGCTGCTCGCAGCTGCAGTGGGTGAGTGCGGAGGGGCCCATGGCTTCTGTCCTGTCCTTGTTCCTGCGGGATGGGCTGAATAGAGCAGAGCTGTGGCCAGGGAGGAGGGGCAGCATCCTCCCCTGCAGCTGCCTGGGGCCAGAGGCATGAATGAGCTCTGTCTTCCCAAAAGCTTCTCTTCCTGTGGGACAAAGAGCCCGGCACAGAGCCAGCGCAGGTCCCATGGTGGTCCATCGCTGTTGGCTACCGCGGTGATGCTGGTGTGGTCCCCAAAGCGCCACCAGCCATGGCTTGAGGGATCCAGCAGTGGTGAGGGGCAGGCTGGCAGGCACCCTGCTTCGGTTGGGGCTGCCTGCACTGCCCCTGAGCAACATCTACTACTAATAGTAATAAAGGGCTTCTAGAAACACAACTGTGCCGCATTCAGGCGCGGGTAATTGCAAGGCAAAGCACGAGCTCTGACTCTCCAAAACCTTTTCACTCCCAGAGAAAAGGATGCGTCGTCCTGCCAGGAGCAACTGGATGAGTTTCGGAAGCTGGTTGGGGCCATGAGGAAGTGGCTGAGGGAGAGTGAAGGCAAAATGCCGCCCGCTGAGACCTCCCTGGGCACCCAGGAGCTGCACCAGCGCCGGCAGCAGATCCAGGTGGGCAGAGGGAGCTGGAACCAGACTGGGAAAGTTGGTGGCTGGTGTGGAAACACTGGAATGGTGGAATAAATCCCAGGATGCAGAGTCCTGGGAGGTGATTTATGGTCTCAGGAATCCTGGGCTCCCCTGTACTTGCTGCTGAGCTGCAGCCTCTGCGGTGTGGGTGCATCCAGTGGGCCCTGCTTTGCGGGGAGCAGAGCAGTGTGAAGGTCCTGTGGAGCACTGCCTGGTTTCCTTTCCTCCCCTGCCTCCTCTGGGTGGGATTTGGGAGTGGGAGACCCAAGCACATTCGTTTCCACTGAGTGTTTTCCCCTTGCTAGACAGTGGAAGGTGTCCTGTCATCCGAGCCCCCGCTCCGCGGTGCTTTAGATCAGGATGTGCCAAGGGTTTGACTCAGAGGCAGAACAGCGTCTGCTGAGTCACCCCCAGCCCTCGCACCCCTCGGCACGTCACCGGGCTCCCCACGGCACATCGGGCTCCGGCACCCCCGGGCTCTGCCAGGACCAGATTCAGCGAGGCTGGGTTGTGCAGAGAGGAGGAGGGAGGTCCCAAACCAGTAGGAGGGAGAAGAGGGTTTCCTTCAACAGACCCGATAGTTAGGGAAGAGCTTTTCACTCCTTGAGTTCCCCTGACAAAAATAAACGTGAAGACACCCACTTCCCCGGTGCAGTCTGCTCGCCAGGCTCTGGTTCCATGGGGGCCGTGTCCCCATGCCACAGAGTCACTGCAGAGGTGATGGGTGAGGAAGGGAGGGCTGCAGCCAGGCAAGTGCCATCCCCGATCCCGGCCTTTGTTCTTGAGCAGGGTCTGCTAGAGGAGTGGAAGGGGAAGGGGGCTCAGGTGGAGGAGATCGGCCGCAGAGGGACCCTCCTGGAGAACCTGATTGTGGAGATTACAGCCCCCGACACCCCGTCCAAGGCAGGTGAGTCGCAGCCGCTCTCCTGAGGATGCCTCCCTCCTCAGCTCTCTCTTTGCTCTCACACTGAGCCCGCCTCAAGCAAACAATGGGGTTATTTCCCCCTTCTCACAAACTTCAGAGGGCCTGTGGTGGTCCAGCTATCGTGAGGCTCAACCCCATGGTGGGGTCGCTGGTGCTTGCTGCATTAAGGCATCAGCCAAGCACTCGGAGCCCACACGCTTGGCTTGATTTGCTGTAGCATAGCGAGCACTGAATGACTGAATGTGATCCCAGCGTGGGGACAGGGACTGCTGCTCGCATGGAGCATGGGAGCTCATGGGGGCAGCTTCTGCTTTCCCTTTTGATGTGTTGCAGGCTCCTGAGGGCTGGAGTGTTTCAACCAAACTCCAGCCTTTGGGTTTCATATCTGGATGAAATTTAAGACTGCAATATTCAGACATAATTTACTTGTCTCCTTGTTGGCTTCAAGTCTGCGAAGCAATGAGATTATGTCTGGTTTGTTTGGAAACCAACTGAAAGATGTCTTCCAGCTTGTTGAGAACAAGTCCCTGAGCTCTCATCATGGATGGGCATTTATGGGAATGCACAGTCCAGATATGTTCATTAGGGTTAACCTGAGGAGCAGTTCAGTGGGAAACCTCCAAGAGAAGAGGGGTGATCGCCCCACATGGCGTGACCAAAGCTGCAGCCCCTTGCATCCATGGAAGCTTTAAAATACATGGTTAGAAAGAGAGAGACTTGCCCAATAACGTTCCTGATGACTCCCGCTATGTAGCTGTGCTATCTGGTGTCCAAGGAGGGAACACTGCTGCAGCCCTTGGCAAAGAGAGCGTGTCTGTGCACTGAGGCGGGTTTAAATAGTTTCATCCCATCAGAAAAAGAGAACATGGGGGAGTTAAGCTCTGCAGGGGAGTTATTCTCTTCAGAGAAGGTGTTCAGCACTTCACTTGGTATTATAAAGTCATGCTTAGGCTAGCAGCTTTCCAGGCGTGGGAAAGGCGGCCAGTGGTCCCCAGTATGACAGGAACCCCATCCACCATGGGTGATGCTGCGAGAGGTGCCCAGCTGCAGGCAGCTTCAGCTCTTCTGCTTCTGGTCCAGCGAGGCAGGAGCGGCTCCAGGGCAGCAAGGGGGTGCGGATGTGTGGGGAGGAGGAGGAGTGAACCCATTCCAAAGGGAGCTGTGGGCTCCTTGGCACCGGGCGGGTGGGGACGCTGTGTCTGTGCTTGGTGGCCAGTGTAGTCCGTGTCATTGGAGGGCCATTCATCGCTTGCTGTCCACATTCCTAACGCGTCTGTCTTGTCCCTCTGTGTGTCTCCGTCCCCTGTGCTCAGGTGCCGCGCTGCCCGCTCCGGGAGGGTCACTCGGCAGCGTGAACGGATACCACACGTGCAAAGGTGAGCTCGCTGTCCCCACTGTGCCGAGGCCACCTCGCCGTCCTCCTTGTCCATTTGTGTGTGCATTTCCATCTGTGAGAGTATAAACCCCAGTGTGGCACCATCAGCATCCCAACCCCAGTGAAACGAGCTGGGGCAATTCCCAGCCGTGCTGGAGCCACGGGGCTGGAGGATGTACGTTAGGCTAAAGGATGCCGAGGGGCAGCTTTGGGGAGTGAGGGCACCCTGATGCCCCATCGGTGGTGTTAAGAGCTGATAAATGGGAGATGGTTTTAAGGCCTGCAATTAAATTTATTGGTTCTAAGGGATTATAATGGCATCCAACCCTTCAGTTTGAAGAGCAGTTTTAATTATTGCCTGTTATCTGCTGTTAGTGCATCCATTCAGTGAGGTAATAGGTGCATAAGAATGGCTTTATATTTTGGTGTCAAATCCTTTAACCTTGTACCAGCAGTGACCTTGACGGGGGGCACTCAGCCTGCACCATCTCACCCACACAAAGGCATTTGCTTTGTTTGCAAACTGTCAGTGTGCGGACACGGTGCGGCTGGAAGAGCCCCTTGGGCATGAGATGGGAGGATGATGTGACACTGCTCTGCAGGAGGATGGACAGCAGCACAGCCTCTTCCTCCTCATGTTTGGCTGGCTGTGGCTGCCCAGGGCTAGAGCAGTATCTGATAGCCCAGGTGAAGGCAGGCAGCGTGAGCAGTGTCCTCACCTTGGGCTGCTTTTTGGCAACAGATCTGACCGAGATCCAGTGTGATGTGTCTGATGTGACCCAGCAGTACCAAAGCCTTGGCGCGGTGCTGCAGGAACGCCAGCAGCAGCTCTCGGCTATGCTGGAGAAGATGCAAGAGGTGCAGGAGGAGGCCAGCTCCATGCTGAAGTGGCTGGAGTCGAAGGAACGAACGCTGTCAGAGCTGGATGCCTCCTCCTCGCCCACCAAGACAGAGACGATGAGAGCCCAAGCTGAGCACAACAAGGTAATGTCTCTTCTAGAGCAAAAAATGGGGATCAGAGCATTTCCTTCCAAAGGGTCTCAGCAATGGGCTTTATTGCAGCAGGACTAGGAGCTTAAAGAAAGGCTTTCCACATAAGGGATCTCATGCAGGTCATGGATCAGGAGCCAGCGTGCTCTGCTCAACCTCTTTGCTTCTAGACCTGCTGCTCTGAGGCACTGGGCTCAGGGGAAACAAGTTTATCTATAGCCCTTGTTGCTGGGTCACTCCAGCTTCTCCTGGAAAGCAATTCCCAGCCTTTCCCTGCTCTTGGAGCCAAGTTAGCTCATGATATTGCTAATAAAATGAAATGATTTCATTAAAGAGCAAAGAGCAGAAATTGCCCAACTCCAGCTTGTAGCTGCTTCATTCCTACTCGGTGATTTCAGTCTTTTGCCCTACATCTGAAGAGGTTCCAATGATTGTTTTCCAGGCATTTCTGGCTGAACTGGAACAGAATTCAGGGAAGATCCAGAAGGTAAAGGAAGCACTTTCTGGCTTGCTGGAGAAATACCCAG
Organism: Psittacus erithacus; assembly: GCA_009867235.2. Taxonomy (NCBI): domain Eukaryota; kingdom Metazoa; phylum Chordata; class Aves; order Psittaciformes; family Psittacidae; genus Psittacus; species Psittacus erithacus. The sequence continues at coordinate 7,599 of WYDI02026874.1, read as the reverse complement.
ATTCTCCCGAAGCAGCGAACTGGAAGAAGATGCAGGAAGACCTGAGTAAGTGCCTGAAGCACTTAGTGAGGCTCCTGCCTTGAAACATCACGTATAAGGGGTTTAGGATTGCAGGGTCCTTCCAAAGTCACAGCAGAGCAGAGTCACTTCCAATTACAATGCAGTAAATAGCGAACTTCTCTCCAAGCTGTCTGGTGTACGAGGTGTTCCTGAGATGAGCACTGTCCTGATTAATGAGATCTCTGTGATGGATGTGGATTTTAAAGACTTGCCTCCTTAAATTACTTCTTAAAGAAAGGGAGGGGAAAAAAAGCATTAGCAACGTGAGTTGATTCTTTTGATAAACGCTTCACTGCTCGATATAAAATTGCAGGCATTACTGAGGCTGTCCTGGGTAGTTAAATGTTGACCAAACAAGACTCTTTAAAAAGAAACCCATAGATTCTCTTATTTGAAATAGCAGGAACCTGTTTATGGACTTCTCTGTCCAGGAGAGCTGAACATACTGTGTGAGGACTGATACCCATGAGAGCATCCTCATGCATTGAGCCAGGGATGCTCAGTGGCACCCAAGGCCAGACCAGCTCATGGCAGTAGTGACCAAAGCACAAAAGGCCTCCTTTCCTATGAGCTTCAAGACCACGTAGCCATTAGAAATGGCTTCTTAGATGGAGAATGAGTAGAGCCACGCTAGCTTTACTGACAAGCTGAGGAGGTTTCCTATTGTGGAGAGTAAAAGCCCTTCTTGATGGAGGGGTGGGCATGATCACCACCAACACCTCCTGTGCTTCAGATTGCAGGTGGGAAAGAGCCAGCCAGGCGACGGCCACGCGCCAGCAGAAGCTGGAGGAGTCAGTGAACCAGCTGGCCAGCTTCCAGGCTGCTGAAGCCCAGCTGCGGCCTTGGCTGATGGAGAAGGAGCTGATGATGAGCGTGCTGGGACCCCTCTCCATCGACCCGAACATGCTGAACGCGCAGAAGCAGCAGGTCCAGGTGAGCTGGAGCTCCACGGTGTGTTCAGGTCAAGAGGAGAGGGCGTCTCATCTGGTACATGAGGTGGAAGATTGCACTTGGAGATGTCTTAGTGAGTGTTGGGAGACCTCAGGGCTCCTCCAAACCCTGCTGTGAGTAACTCGAAAGGGAGCCACGCTCAAGCTCCCTTCCCCGCACTGCATTGACTCATCAGTGAATCACTTGGCCCCTCTTGGAGAATGAAATTGCTTTAAACAAGACCTGTACTGATGCTCAGCAGGACTCACTAATGCTGCCCCTCCACCTGGCAGCCTGCCCTTTCCCAACCTCTTGCTTCCCAATCCTAACCTGTAACTGGCTGCATCAGAAAATGAAATGCCCCGGTTATCATCTGATTTCTTTCTCATCTGGCTGGTTTGTGTTACATTACACACCAGCAGGACAAATAAGAGGGAGCAAAGTACAGAAGTCATGGACCCCTCCCAGCTTTTTAAGTTGGAAGGTCCCAGTAAATCTGGCCTGCCCAGCCCAGGGCTTGTTCCATGGGCTGGATAAAGCCCCTGGAGGTCTGCTTTGTTTTGTGTGTGTGTGTACTCGGAACTGTCAGTTTTATGCAAACATTTGTATGTTATTTCTATTCCAGTTTATGCTGAAGGAATTTGAAGCTCGCAGACAACAGCATGAGCAGCTCAACCAGGCAGCTCAGAGCATCTTGACTGGCCCTGGAGATGTTTCTCCATCCACTAACCAGGTGCAGGAAGAACTCCAAGGGGTTAATCAGAAATGGTCTGAGCTAACAGAACGCCTCAACTCCCGCTCCAGCCAAATTGACCAAGCCATAGTGAAGAGCACCCAGTACCAGGAGCTCCTGCAGGGCCTATCGGAGAAGGTGAAGGCAGTTGGGCAGCGCCTGAGCAGCCAGTCTGCCATCAGCACGCAGCCTGATGCCGTGAAGCAGCAGCTGGAGGAGACCAGTGAGATCCGCTCGGACCTGGAGCAGCTGGAAGAGGAGATCACGGAGGCTCAGACCCTCTGTGATGACCTCTCTGTCCTCATCGGGGAGCAGTATCTCAAAGATGAGTTACGGAAACGTCTGGAGACAGTGGCGCTGCCTCTCAAAGGGCTGGAAGACCTGGCAGGTGAGGTGGAGCTGAGAAGTTGGTAAAGAGATGTGGGGATGTCAAACTCTACCCCTGCTTTTTGCCTAAGGGCTCTCCCATTGCTGGGTTTCTAAGAGCAAACAGATTTGTTGGTTCTTAGGGTGTTTCATGCGTGGTTTATGTGGATCTAAACACAGGAGAGTGCCCACTGCAGACATACCTGAGCCTGGGGAGTGAGTTTAGTCCCACTGATGTGGCTCTTCAAGCACATCGCAGCAGTGTGCCATGTGCTGTGCTTGGGGTGGAAAACAACGGTTCCTAAATTCAGAATGGGGCATGGAGAAGAACCATTGGCCACCCTCTGACCTTGGGATGCCTCTTCTGGTTTCTAAGAGCTTGCATTTGGTCACCGGCCAGGAGAACTTGAGGCTTCTGTGTTATTATTGCCTGTTACTATTAAGGACATTTATGAATCAGTGAGCAAAAAGGCCAGTGATGCAATGGAAAGCTCCTTCCTGTTAATCAAAACACAGTTGGTGCATCTGAGCTGATTTTAAATAATTGCACTTTGCTTATTTGATTTCAGCTTAATTGTCGCGTTCTAATGTCATTCCCGTTTCAGCCGACCGGATGAACCGACTGCAGACTGCATTTGCCAGTTCCCAGCAGTTCCAGCATATGTTTGATGAACTCAGGACCTGGCTCGATGACAAACTGTGCCAGCAAGCTCAGAGCCAACCCATTTCTGCTAAACTGGAGAGGCTCCAGAGCCAAATTCAGGAACAAGAAGAGTTCCAGAAGAGCCTCAACCAACACAGTGGCTCCTATGAGATGATTGTAGCTGAGGGAGAATCTTTGCTGCTTTCTGTCCAACCTGGAGAGGAGAAGACCACTCTGCAAAACCAGTTGGTCAGCCTCAAAACACACTGGGAAGAGCTCAGCAAGCAGGCTGCCAACAGGCACTCGAAGCTCAAGGACTGCTTGCAGAAAGCTCAGAAGTACCAACGGCACGCAGAGGACCTCCTGCCTTGGGTGGAGGACTGCAAGGCAAAGGTGATGGAGCTGGAAGTAACTCTGGATCCGGTGCAGCTGGAGGCAACTCTTCTGAGATCAAAGGCTATGCTGAGCGATGTGGAGAAGCGCCGCTCCTTGCTGGAGATGCTGAACAGCGCTGCCGATATCCTGATTGATGCTTCTCAAGCCGATGAGGATGACATTCGGGATGAGAAGGCTGGCATCAATCACAAGATGGATGCCATCACAGAAGAGCTGCAAGCCAAGACTGGCTCCATTGAAGAAATGTCACAGAGGCTCAAGGAGTTTCAAGAGAGCTTCAAGAACATTGAGAAGAAGCTGGAAGGGGCGAAGCACCAGCTGGAGATCTACGATGCACTGGGGCCACAGGCCTGCAGCAACAAGAATTTGGAGAAGCTCAGGGCACAGCAGGAGGTGCTGCAGGCCCTGGAGCCGCAAGTGGATTATCTGAGAAACCTCACTCAAGGTCTAGTAGAAGATGCCCCAGATGGGTCTGACTGCTCCCAGCTCTTAAGCCAAGCTGAGGTGGCTCAGCAGGACTTCCAAGCTGTGAAGCAGAAAGTCAACGACTGCTGTACACTCATGGAGAACAAGCTTGAAGGGATTGGTCAATTCAGTAACCGGGTCAGGGAGATGTTCTCCCAGCTGGCAGATCTTGATGATGAGCTGGACAGCATGGGCCCCATCGGGAGAGACTCTGACAGCCTCCAGTCCCAAGCAGAGGACGTTCGCACGTTCCTGGGCAAACTCCACAGGCTGAAGTGTGACATTGAAGCTTCTGAAAGTGAATGTAAGAAGATGCTGGAGGACGAAGGGAGCCCAGATTTATTAGGACTGAAACGTGAGCTGGAGACACTGAATAAACAGTGCAGCAAACTGACAGAGCGAGGCAAGAACCACCAGGAGCAGGTAGAAATGACACTATCTCGTGTCGAGGACTTCTACAGCAGGCTGAAGGAGCTGACCCACATGACATCCGCAGCAGAGGACAACGAGGCGTTGCAGTGGGTGGTGGGAACAGAGGTGGAAACCATCAACCAGCAGCTGGCAGACTTCAAGGTAAGTCTTTATGCTGTGGTGTTTCTTCAGTGGTGTCTGGTGTTTCAAGGTCTGTCTGGTGGTGTGGTGCAGGACCTCTGGTCTTAGAGCTGTCACAGCTTTGCTGTTCATTGCTGTCGTGTCAGCAGTTTTGGTGTAGGAGAATAGCCTTGCTCTGGAGGGTGGAAGGTCAGGTGCTGGAGTTGGTTGTGGTGAAAAGGTGCAGAATGGTTTTGCTATTGGGAGGAAAAAGCCTTCTCCCTGTTCTCCTTGAGATGTGTAACGTTGGTGTGCCAGTACCTCGTGGGCTTGTAGAGGTGGTTGGCATTTAGGTTTTGGGGGAGGGAGGGTTGGTTTTGAGTCTGTCTCAACTGTAAGTTGGTGTTATTTGAGCATCTGCTCCAGATCCAGTCATCCTGCAGGTCTTTCTAGCTGGCCCACCTTTCCTGCTGCTTGTTCACCTCATCTGGGCCATGTATTGCATCCATTTGGGGTCCTTGGGTACAAGTAAAGCCACAGATAAACTGTGGGACAAGGGGATACACGCTGGGAATAAAACCAAGGCCAGGTTTTGCTGTGGGCTCTTCATGTGGCCAGCAAAGAGCTGATGGAGACCATCAAGGCTTGGATGAAATGCTGAGAGGGAAGAGCTGGCGTGTGTTTGCTGTTCTTTCACACAGTATTACGGTGTTGGGTCCTGCTGTTACGCTATGTTGATTATATTAATACTGCTCAGAAGCTCTCTTGCTGTGACACTTCCATTACTGGTGTGCTCGGTGGCTGCTGATTGGGCTGATGTACATCTGGCTGCTCGGTTCCTGGTGTTAATGGAGGGGGTGAGAAGGGGACATGGTTTTACAGCCATTTATTCCTCACCTCACGGCTAACTGATCCTGTTCCACCTCTTAAGAGCGCTGTGAAACCTTCACCTGGGCAAAGGATTCCTGTTTTGGGGGTTGCTTATCCAAAAGTTGCTTGGAAGTGTTACTTAAGGGGCAAACTCAAGCTCCTCTGGTGGTTTTGCTGTTAACTCTTGTGTCGGGCAGTGTTTTGCATTGAGATTGTATTGATTGGAAGGATTTAACTTCATCAGTAAACACCACAGAGGAGTCTTTTGGACCAAATATATCCCAAAAGGGGTTTCTATTCCTTAAAACCAGTGAAACTTTCCTATAGAACAAGGGATTATTCCCTTGAGCAGCTCCCATTAGAAACGATGAGGAAACCCAGCATTGGTGCAGATTGCTTGGTTGGGGTTGGCAGGCACAGCTTAACCCATCGTAGTGCTTGCAAATGGTCTGTATCTCAGTGACCTTGAGGTGTCCTCAAGCTCGGTGACCCTTTAAGATGATGGTGGCCTGGGCTGCATGAGCCCAGGGAGGTGATGTGTCTTTACCAGGAGTCATTCATTGGCCCTGCGGTGCAGTTGGGGTCTGTGTTGGTGGAACCCCAGCAGTTGCAGTGGGGTTTTACTGTGTAATGGCTGAGAATAAAATGGGGGAGAAGCAAGAAGGGGGATGGAGCAATCGTGGTTGCGCAGCAGCATTCCTCCCCTGCACCGTTCATCCCGAGAGCAGGCATTGCTGCACGGATCCCCAGTGCTGCAGAGCACATCCTTGCAAAGCCTCACCTTACGGTTCTCTCCAAGGGGAAATGCAATCCCAGATACTCATCTGCACATGGAAGGGACCCTCTGTACTCCAGGCATGCAGGAGGGAGAAGCTTGGCTTGGGCACTGGGGGAAGCGGGGACCTCAGGGCGCTTCTCTTGGCTGCACCAGGCTTTTCTTTCCCAGCGCCTAAGACAATATCACAACTGTGTCCCTTCTTGGATCGCAATCAAGATGCAGGAGAGCGTGTCCGGGGGGACCAGAGGCAGCTCCTGGGTCAGGAAGTGCTCCCGGAGCAGTGTGGGGACGATGCAGCTGAGCGTGAGGAGCAGGATGGGGTTGGCCGGGGCTCTCCAGGAGCCTTCGTGGTCGGTCTGTGCAGAAGGCTCAAATGCAGGCAGATATTATGTCTTAAGGCATTAATTTTAATGAACATCTGTGTAAATGAGATGCAAATCAGGCATGGCCCCAGGCCTCCCGGCAAGTTGCCAGTGCAGCCCTGACAAAGGTGGGCGCTTCTGGACTCATTGTGTCCAGATTTTAATAAAGAAGATCTATTGAAGCTCTGATGGAGGCTGTGAACAGATGACTTCTGAAGCAGTTTACACTTGAAACTCCCCATAGATTTGTCCTACAAACACCCCTCAAACTTGCCCCAAAAGACCACAACCTCCAACAGACCCTTAGCTTTTGGAAAACTGCCACCCATGCATTTCCTCTCTCCCTTCCAGCCCCATTCCCAGGCCACAGAGGGAGTAATCCTGGCTATGGCAGGGGTGAGCCCTCTTCCGCTGTAAATGCTCTTCCTGGCCGGGTTTCTTGGAGGCAGGAGGCTGGGAAGCAGCTGTGGGATCTTGCTGGGATGGGGGAAGCTTTGTTTGCAGGAGGTGTTTCGGCTCAGCGAGCGGATGCGGGGATGGGGATGGCTGCACCGAGGGGCTGAGCCCATGCCGGCTTCTGCAGCCGTCAGAAGCCAGGATGGTGATGTGGGGTGGGACTGGCCTAGGTAGGGACCGGTTTGGAGCACCACGCTGTTGGAGGATTGTAAGAAACCCATCTGGAAGGGACTTGAAGGGGTCTTGTAGCTTAGCTTCCAGTTTTATGGCGAGATCAAGTGCAGCTGAAAGGCATTTCTGTGGTTTGGAGTCTGTGCTTATATGGATATCCTGATGGATTGCTTCAGATAGAGCTAGGCTGCAGAATAAAGAGCATGGGTTCAGCTTGTGTTAAGCTGGCAGAGCAAAGGAACTTCATCTTTAACTCCTGCTCTGCATGAGGAGTTTAACCCAAGGCAATGTCTTCCCATTGCTGCCTTTTTGAGGAGCATCTTTTTTGTATAAAAGGCTACTGAAAAGAAGAATCTGTGCTGTGTCTCCATGAGCATCACGCATCCGAGTTGGGCTCTTCAGCGTGAGGGACAAGTGAGAGCCACCCGCAACAGCTCCTGGTAGGAGCTTCCAGGTTGGGGCAGTTCTTCCCCCTCCGTTCTCTCTGCTGTGAGCTCAGGTTTCTCAAAGCTAATATTAAATGTTAATGGCTGGAATCAAATGAGCCTACAGTTGAAATGGTACTAAATCGAACATCTTATGTTGATTCCATTTAGCAAACAGCAGAATTCCCCAGGGAAGCGACTCCCCAGGTACAGATGAGGGATGGAGGTTCACACAGAGACATGTAGGGGGTTTCTCCATCGTATACTCACCAGGTTACAACCCTTCATCCCAAAGACTGGGAAACTAATGCTGTCCTTTGGATCAAGCTTGTGCTGAGAGAGGGGCTTTGGCCAAGGGCCTGTAGGGACAGGCCAAGGGGAATGGCTTTAACCTGCCAGAGGGGAGACTGAGA
>WYDI02026871.1:86721-129327 GCA_009867235.2 Psittacus erithacus | reverse complement strand
GGGGGTTTAAAAGATTTCGGTTTTTTTTTTGTGGGAAAAATGGTGCGGCCCCTGTGTGGGGGGGGGGGGGGGCGGGGGGGGGAGGGGGGGGGTGGTGGTGAAAGGAGGGGAAGGGGTAGGAGGGAAGAAATAAAAAGAAAGCAGCATTGTCATTGTAAGTAGCACTTTATCATAGGTTTATTTCATTACTTCCAGGGAGGTAAGCTTTTAAATAACTTAAGTGCTATATGTGGAGGTATTTTACAAGTTTATGAGACACTGGAGGAGGGTGATCTTTCTATGAGAGTGTCATCACAATCAAACATCACACGTTAGGCCAGACTAATCAATGTAATTACATAATTCTGTTATTTAAATGCATCAGCTACAAGCCCACGTTTATACAGAATCATTTGTAAGAACATAAGAGGGAAAATGTGCATTAACAGCAGTTTACAGCTTTGTGTTTTTTGTTGCCTGGCTGCAGCTAAAGCTTACTTACAGCATTATCATTTTTATGACGTCTCAGGAATCACTGTAGCCTGGTAGCATAGTTTTGAAAGAGTCACCTATATTTTCATTAAGCTAACTAAATTTAATGTAGGTGAATTGAAATAAATATCCATTTTGCATGACAGTCTTGGATATTTTTCTTAAAGACAGATGCAATTTCAGGTTACAGAAATTAAGGGCGTGGGTGTGGGGATGGAGAGTGGGGAAGAGAGAAAGAAAAAAACAGGCTGCTCCACTGTTGAGAAACCTAAAGAGTTAAAAAGTCAGAGAGGCAGGAAAAACAAACAAACCAACCCCAACCCAAACCAAAAACCCCCTGTATGATTCACTGTTGACTACATGAGTGTTTTGTTGGATTTTTTCTGGCTTGTCTTCTTTCTGGTCTTGCAAAAAATGTTGCTTCCATCTTCATAATAGCTATTTGCTTTTGCATATTTTAGTTGTAATTAAGTTTCTAGTGCACATAGACACAAAAAATGCTGTGTGTAGAAGTTAATCTCTTTCAGCTGCATCTGGATGCTGCTGAATAAGATAGTGAGCATTTCCTTATTTCCCAGCACATCTCCCAGAGGAAGACAGACATTTATTTATTTGTTTAGTTAGATACAATTTTCTAGGGACACCTAGAAGCTCCTAACTATTTGATGTCTTTTACTCAGCATGCCCTAGTCAGCCTGAACAATAAGACTGCCTGGGATCTCAGACAAAGCGTAAGAAATCTGATTAAGAGGGCATTCTTTGATCAATTAGAGATAGCTGCAAGCACTCTTGTGATGCACCACAAGCAGCATGGCTTCCCGTATAGCTCACATTACAAGATTAGCAAGATAATCTTTTCTGAATGGTGTTCACTGAGAATTTCACTTCCTCTGAGAAGGGGAAGATGATATGCTACACAACCTGTTTGTTTTCAACCAACATGAAGATCTGAAGTGAAAAAATGAAGGAAAGAGGAAAGTATGTGGGAAATGTTTCCACTGTTTTTTAAAGAAAGTAAATGCATACCTCTTCAGCCTCATTAAAACAGCCTGTGGCAGCTTTGGCTTGGGCATAGTTGAAGTTAAAAGTGTCATCATTGTAGAAGTAACTCTGAAAAATAAGCCGCACAGACAAAATCCAAATAAATAAGACAAAAACCCTCCTCCCATGGTATAACAACATTAAAAATACCCCCGCTTTCCAATCTGAGTTAGACTATAACAAGACAATGGGAAGGAAAAAGAAAAACCCACATTATGAACACACAGCATTTATAAACAGTGGGTAGAAAATTATGGACTGGCTTTCCATCCTACATTTGTGACTACAAACACAGCTGGAACATTCCACAGTATTAACCATGAGATGTCTGGGGAATGCTCCAAGATCAAAATTGCAGCGGCAGCTTTGTGGGTATAATTTTCACTTTAGGCATGTGAAGACAGGCTGTGCTGCCATGGTCTCTTTCACCTCCCAAGCACTTATTTCACCACTAGGGTGGTAAATAAGTAGTTGACTCCCTAATGGCTTAAGGAGATGAACAGCTTGTTTTTCCAAGACTTCTCAAGGTGCAGCAAAAGATCCTGTGGATCTGGTTGTGTGATACCTGCTAGTCTGACACACTGGATCCCATGATGGAGGTGGAGCTGCAGTAGCAGCTGTAGGCAGGCAGCACACCTGCCTGGTGTGTAATAGGTGTGATGGGACTTTTTTGAGCTCAGGCTTTGCTTACATGCACTCTGTCTGATGTGCAACACCACTTTTTTCTCTCCCATAATATTTGACTGGACAAATCTGGTTAATGACAAGTCAGGTTGATCTGCAGCTTTTCTGAAAAGCTGTATGCGCCAAAACAGGAAATGTAACTCTACGTATAAGTTAGCCTGATGTTTCGGTTTGACACAAACACCTTAGATTTGATAATGGTCATATTTCCAGATTGAAGTCCAACTCAGATGACCAAAAGCTGACTGTGTTCTATGTTCAGCACTGTCTTACACTGCTGCACCCAGTAGACCTGCTAGAGCTAAGGTGGAACACAACTACAAGTGTAGATGGAATTGAGGATCCCTGCTGAGCCAAGGTACAGTGCTTATGAAAGAGCATGGGAAAAAAGCAGGGTGGGTGATTTATGCAGTATAATTGCTGTAACAAAGGCCTTCCTGGGTGCATAACAGCACGGTGTGTGCAAGAATCGTGGAATCAATTAGGTTGGAAAAAACCTTTAAGATCATCAGTCCAACTGTTACCCCAGAACTGCCAAGTCCTGGGATGGGCCCTAAATCATGTCACTAAGGGACCTGTTTACACAGTTTTTGAACACTTTCAGGGACAGTGATTCCATCACTTCCCTAAGCAGCCTGTTCTAATGCCAGATCATCTTTTTGGTGAAGAAATTTTTCCTAATACCCAATCTAAACTTGATTGGATATTAGACACAGCTTGAGGTTGTTTCCTCTTCTTCAATCACTTGCTACTTGGGAGAAAAGACCAGCCACTTCTTTGCTCCATCCTCCCTGCAGGTTGTTGTAGAGAGCGATAAGGTCCCCCTCAGCCTTCTTTTCTACAGACTAAACAACCCCAATTCCCTCGGCCATTCCTCATAAAACTCGTGCTCCAGGTCCTTCACCAGCTTCATTGCCCTTCTCTGGACCCACTCCAGCAAGAAGAAATGTTTTTCCTTTTATAGCATCTATAAAAGAAACAGAACTTGTGTAGGAAGATACAATTTTTGTTTTGTTCCCTCATTAAGAGTGAGGAGGAGGTAAAAGGCATAGTTGGGACTGTACAAAAGATACAGGAAGCAAGGGGTAAACCCCCTTCCCAGAGCTCTCTATCTTCTTTCATGATGTAGGGACACTTGAGGAACTTCTTCCGTTCCCTGTCACAGGCAGATAACGAAGGGTATTGATCCCGTACACCCACATACATCAAGCTAGTGCCTTGATAGGAGATGGTGGGGGAGAGGGAGCACCTTTTCTCAAATGGCTATATTAGGGTTCAAATATAGCAAGCTATAGCAAATATAGCAAGCTATGTGAAAGCATGAGGATGAACCAATCAGGTGAATCTTAAGTCTGTTTGTGAAAACATTTCAGTACCCTTAGGGTGAATTAATGGGTTTCACCATATGAGAATTACAACACATTACTGTATTCTTCCTCAATGATAGTTTAATGTGAATCAGCACAAGTCTCAGGTTAAGCAAAGCTGGTGAGCATAATGCTTGTTTTACTGCATGAATAGTTTCTTCTTTTACTGCATGAGTAGCTTCATGGGGGAATGGCTTCAAACTCAAAGAGAAGAGACTGAGATGAGATATTAGGAAAAATTCTTCACTATGGGAGTGGTATGACACTGGAACAGGTTGCCCAGAGAAGCTGTTGTTGCTCTGTTCCTGGAAGGGTTCCAAAGCCAGGCTGGATGAGACCTTGAACAACCTGGTCTAGTGGAAGATATCCCTGCCCATGGCAACAGGGCTGGAACTAGATGATCTTTAAGGTCCCCACCCACTCAACCCATTATATGATTCTATGACTTCTGTTCAAACAGCCTCTATGTATTTTTTAATGAAAATGGAAAAGCAATTTTGTTAACAACAAAACTCAAAACCAATGTCATTTTATCCTAACTGCATAATTGCTAGAGACCACACCTGCTGCAAAACCCAAAGCCAGTAGAAATGAACGAATGCTGCTGATAGCGCAACACATTCACAGAAACTAGATGTTTCGTTTTGTTTTCTCAAACTACATTACATGCACTGCACTTCACTCTTCTGAGGTATTTTTAGTGGTCTTAAATCATTTCATAAAACTAACTGTGCTCTGAGTGATGTCCATTTCAATGACATGCTCAGAAACCCAGTTGAACAATGAAGCATTCGTTGTGGCTGGAACTCAGCTGAGCCTGAATTAGCTTGTCTTCTCAGTCGATCGTCAGTGTTATTGTGTCACCCTCAGGGCAGCTGGCGATACATTTATAATAAGGTATCCTTTGAGACATTCTCATGCCTACAGCAGTTTTAATCAATCATGAATGAAGGTGGTTTCCTGAAAGAATATAATGCAAACAATCTTCACGAGTGCACAGCTCCACTTAAAGAGATGCACAGATTCTACTAAACTATTCCTGTGAATGAAGCGCAATGGTCACTGAAAAGCGACCTAAACCTTGCCTATAACATGGTACAGGAAGAACTGGTTGCATCCCTGTGACCTGAAGAGAAAGGGAATGACCTAAATAAATCTGAGCAGTGGCTAGTCTCAGTTAAAAAATAATGAGAATGATGAACTACTTCAAAAGGATCATGCAATGAAAGTGGTAGTAGGCAGAAGACTTTTGTCCTGAGTCCTTCCTATTTATCAACTGCATTATGTCTCAAATTACCAGTATTTATGATTCCCTTCAAGAATTTAACAAATACATATTTTACTTAAGCTTAATTGTATTGCAACTTGCTGGATACAATCTATAAAACCATCCCAAATTGCAACCTCAACCCTACCCTGAACTATGACAATGAGTTCCATAAACCAACTGTGTTCTGAGAGGGAAAAAATGCATTTTCTTGGAAAAGACACTGTGAGTTTGCTGTAATTCCAGCAAGCTGTATCTTGTTTTCAGCCTCTCCTAATGCAAATGGAGATTTCAAATACACCTTTTTTATTCTAATCCTCATTTTGTACAATTTTAGTTTCTCAACTTCCCTCTGTAGCAAATAATATCTATCTTCTAGATCTCTTTACATAATATTTCACGATTTCTAGTTATTCTCCAAATCACCTTACTTTCAGAATTTGAGGGGGCAGTGGTCAGTGTTTCAAATAAGAGTACACCACTGTGCAATGAAAGGCAACAATCTTTTTTTTATGCTGAATTTTCTTTACTTAGCTTAATATTTTGTTTCACCCTTATAAATGCATTCACACTGCAACTGTGAAAACCGAGGGAGTATCATCTTTGCTTAAATATGGGTCAAATCTAAACAGATGTACGGTTACTGATGCCAAAGTGTGTATATGTGGGCAAGTCCAGCTTGCAAGCTGAGATCCGCATACGTATGTTATGTGTCACAGTAGTTCTACATGCTTTCAGAACAGCTAAGTTTTTAAAACAAAACACCCAAACACAAGTAGTCAGATAACCCTTCCCCTCTCCTATGCACACATAATAAAATTGTTTCCCCCAAATCTCACAAGGTCGAATGCTCCTTCTAGTTGATAAATATAGCAGGACTGAAGGCTTGCATACTTGTACCTGTCACCATTTCTGCCTCTCTCCTGACAGTTTTTAAACATTACATCTATTCCTCACCTATACTTCCACTGCATAGGCTCTTACTAACATTTTACAAAATAATACCGAGTATTCTGTGCTCTTCCTTTTCCCTTCAGATTTTCTTTCCAACCCTTCCCATGACACTTTCCTTTATACCCTCACAGATGCAGAATTGTCTCACCTAATCCCCTCCCTGTAGCAATTCGCTTGCCTTGTAACTTTGACCTATCCTCTGCTCACTCCATTGCCTGCTTTCACCCTCTTAATTTCTGTTCAGTGTCTTGTTTGTTTCTGGCTCTTTTCTTTACAAATACTAGCCTTACTTTCCAATATTGATGACAAATCCATTTGTTTCCCCAGATGATTCTCTCTCATTTCTAAGCTTTTCCATATACCTTGGAGGTGGTACGTAATCACATTTAACTTCAAACTTTTCAGGTTAGAACTAGTTGTTTAAGTTTTTTTTAAAGGAAATGGCAAGAGCTAGGCATTTCTATGGGGTGACTCATTGCACTCTAAGTGTAAGAAATACATAGAATGAATTCTCCTCTGGAAATTACCACCTGCCCCCCTTGGCTACAGACTGAGACCAGATGATTGGTTATAACTTAGAAATCTGACTTTTAGATGGTTCAAGTTAGGCAAAACAAATCTCACTGTTAAGGTTCCAGCTCTCCTTTCCTTCAATTACACTCACACTCCAATTTGGGGTGGTGATGGTGTGTCTTCATTCCACTACAGTGGAGCCATTCCAGTGCCAACAGCCACTTGGGATTTCTTCAATGATGTCTTTCCAGATAAAGTTTAAAAACCACTACACCTCCATTTTTCACCCACCAGATGCTTTTGCTACCATTACAAGCACGTTTTTCTTTAGATCTCACCCACCTTAGAACATTGAGATTTTGCTTATCACGTGTATCTTCTTAGTAATTTCTTTTTAGATACTTGTTCCTCTTCCTAACAGAGTTCTTACACCTCTAGTTTCAAATAATTGGAACAAAACTCCAATTGTCTAACTCCATAATCACACTCCAGCCTCTCTCTCTTTCCTCACATCTGACTTGTAAGTTATACCCATTTTATCCATTGAATATTGGTAATCTGATAATGCTGTGTTATGACAACCGCAAACACCTTCTCTTACTTTGAAAAATGCAACATTGCCTGAAGGGTACCACTCAGATTATTTCAGCAAAAACAGTATTCTTAGCTTACTGCTTTGGTAATAATGCCCTATCTTAGCTGTTCAGTGGCTGCTTTCCCTGTAAAATATAAGCATTACTACTTTCAGAGTCCTTCATGTCCTGTATTCCTTACACGCTCTTGTTCATTAAAATGACGTGCCCAATATGGCAATCGACAATAATCTCCATCACTTATTTGGTAAGTCTTAAGAAAACATTTGTTTGGTTGGTTTGTTGGTTTTTCTCCATGCTGCCCACTCCATAAATACCCACATTTTTTCACTGTCTTCCTACAATTATCTTCCTCATCTTCTGTGATGCCACCAGAAAGCCTGATAATGGTTAAATTGCAAGTATGAAGAGACCATCATGCTGCACAATGCTATCTTAAAAACTGCTTCTTCACATTTTGAGCCTTTTGCTGTACCTGACTGCTTATATCTCACTTGTTCCTCTGTTTTGTTGTTACTGTTGTGTTTCTGTATCCTTTTATGTTTACACAGTGTCTCATACAGTACAGTCTAATTCCATTAGTATTCATTACATGCATTAGAGTACTAAATAATATTACTAACCTTGACTGAGTTGAGGTAAATCAGGACATTACCAAACTGTCTAAGAAGAAAGAAGTAGGAGGACATGCACTGTCTTCCTGGAATGGTATCTAAAATTCAAAAGAGAAATGCAAATTTGTAGAACTTAAAAGTCACATGGTAATGGAAATCACTGCCAAGGTTGCTGGCAACTGTGAAAGCAGCTAACTTCTAAAAATAGCATAGCTTGCCTTTTCAGGCAAAGGACCATACTAGAGGTTAGAAAAACTATTAGTTCATCTTGTCAACTTTCTCTACAGCATGCAGTAACTATTGCAAGACTGTACTTAACAGCAAATTCTGCAGTGACAAACTGCTTAAGTAACAGGCCTTTTCCATGACACAGTTGCCGTAGCATAATTTTACTGTGAGTTATTCTTACTCTTAGGACACTTCACATAAAGCCTGAGTTTGTTATTCTAACCTAGTTAGCCTTTTTTTTTTTTTTCATAGAATCATAGAATTAACTAGGTTGGAAAAGCCCGTTAAGATCATCAAGTCCAGCCTTTAAAATCATGCTTTTCAGTTATCCTGGACAAAGAAGTTCGATACATTTTAATTTTAGTTCCACTAAGAAAGAGAACTTGATATGCTGAAAATATTTTTATTAAAGAAAAAATAAATAAACACACAGAAAAAACACTGAGTGAAAAAATACAATATGAAAATTAACTTCCATGCATTTGGGATTACCACATTGCTCACAAGTGGTGAAGCCATAAACAAATTAGGCACATCAGTACAAATAAGTGTCAGTAAACTTTGCTGCCACTATGCCATTGTAAACTTTTTGCCATCATACTACGCTGTCATCTACCCCAAAATTGCATGCTGTGTTACTCAAGAACTATTTTAAAACTTTAAAAAAGTTTCTGGGGTAAGCTCACTGGGACTAATTTTAATTAGGCTCAACCAGCAGAGATTGGTCAGAGATGGATCACAGAATCATAGAATGGTGAGGGTTGGAAAGGACCTTAAGATCATCAAGTTCCAACCCCCCTGCCATGGGCAGGGATGCCTCACACTAGACCATGTCACCCAAGGCTCTGTCCAACCTGGCCTTGAACACTGCCAGGGAGGGAGCATTTACCACTTCCCTGGGCAACCCATTCCAGTGCCTCACCACCCTCATAGTAGAGGGCTTCTTCCTTGTATCTAACCTGAGTTTCCCCTGTTTAAATTTAAACCCATTACCCCTTGTCCTATCGCTGCAGTCCCTGATGAAGAGTCCCTCTCCAGCATCCTTGTAGGCCCTCTTCAGATAATGGAAGTCTGCTATGAGGAATAGGATCACCTCTTCGACCTGCTGGTCACCCTCCTTTTCACGCAGCCCATGACATGGGTGGTTTCTGGGCTGCGAGTGCACACTGAAGCCAGGTCATGTTCAGTTTTTCATTGACTGTCATGTCAATGTCGGTCAAGTCCTTCTCTGCAGGGCTACTTGGAATCATTTCTCTGTGCAACCTGTAGCTGTGTCTGGGATTGCCCGACCCAGGTGTAGGACTTTGCACTTTGCTTTGTTGGATGAACCCAAGCAACAGCTAGGAAGGCACAAATGCAAGTGATGTCAAATGATCATTATCCCAGTATACCATCCTCCATGTATTTTTAGTGAAAGATCTCATTAAAAAACCAAGGAGAACATCTGTAAATCTCACATATCTCAGCAAAAACTTCTGGCAAAACCCCTAGAATTTTATAGTTCTAGTTCATCCCATATGATGCATGCAGGAAGAGGAAAAAGTTCTCATTTTGAAAAATTTCTTCGGGGGATCTAAGAATACCTTGAAGAAAAGACTGCACAAAGTCCAGAAGAAGTGTTTCATTCCTCCCACCCAACACCAGATATGCTTCACTTGGTCCTAAAAGAGGACCAGCGAAAATGAAAAGGAGTGCTTTCCTCCATTATCCTTCCATTATTTTTAGGATAGTTTGTAAGACTGATGTTAAGCACCCAGAAATACTCACTTAATGGAGATGTTGATGTCAATTTACTTTCACTAATGTTACTCTTGCCCTATTTCATCCTTAACTTAACTCAGAAATCTGGTCTGTTTAATTTTCCACCTGGTTGAGACTCTGGGAGAAGAGCATGCGAATTAACTATAAAAATCTGGTCATATCCTCCTTTGTAATGCCAGTTCTATTTCATGTCACTGGGATTAAGAACTTTTAATAAGCTTAAAAAAAAAAACCAAACCCAAAGCAATAAACCAAGCTGCTGTTCTTGGTGCTATTTATTGCTGCTAGAGCGAGAGTATAGACTCCTACACTGTAAGTGCTTCCTGATTTGAGGGATTTTGGGGTGGTTTTTGGATTTTTTTGTTTGAGTGTCCCTAATCCTCTTAAAGTACATAACTTTCAACATGAGATGAAATGTGTGCATGTACAAACACATTACACTGTATTCTTCCTAAACTCTCTGATGTTGCTTTTTTCTTAATGCAGCCGTGGGATTTCTACAGTTAACAAAAGCAAGTCAGAAAGAAATGTGTAATGAAAAAATATTCCACATCTTCACTTCAGTCCATTAATTTTTGATAATCCACATTAAAATCAGGAGCCCTGTAGACACAGTTGTGAGCAAAGGATTTCCTCACTTTAGTGAACACAACCTACTTTTGTAACAAAGCAGCTAAGTGACTTGATAAAGATCTTAAAGAGACAATCTAGTGATACAAGCTCCTTGCAAGGACTGGCCCAGTGGGAAGTGTTGAAGCATGACTTACATGCTTGAATAGCAGGAGCAGGGCTGGCTATTTAGCAAAACCCAAGTATACAAACATTAAGAATTCTGTTCTTAATTCTAAATCCAGCAAAAGAAAGGCAGCCGAACAAAAATGACCACGAATATACAACATAGTAGCTAACATGCTAAGTTACATAAAACCATAAAAATTATCCTATTGGAGCCAAAGTCTATCCAGTTCAGAAGCTTGCTGAATAAGAACATAGGTATCGAAAGAATATATTCTGATTTCACATGTAATACATGCTGCACTATGTAATGCCACTTCCTTTGAAGTTTCTCCTAGCTTCCAACAATCTGCACTGAAGACTCCCTAATCATGACTGAAAGATTGTGTTAAACAGCCCCTGGGCTTTTCTTGTCCTTTTTTTTTTTTAATACCTCCTCATTCTCGCAAGATGCTGTATCAAATAAGTTGTGTTATTTGAAAAAGTAGTTCGTGCTCTTTGTTTTAATTGTCTTGCAAGATGTCAGTGCTCCTTGGTTTTTGTATGGTACAGTAACTAATTATTTTCTATTCCTCTTCTCCTTGTCATTTATGATGTTCTGTATTGTGAATGTAACCAAACCCAGTCATTATTTTCCAGACCATGTATCCTCTTTCTCTGATCATCCTTGTTCTCTTTATTGTACCCTTTCATTTTTTTTTAAATGTAAGAACTAGAACTGCAAACAGTATTCAAGAAAGGAAATTGTATTGGTACACAATGACACAATTATTTTGTTTTGTTCTCTCTTTCCTCATCAATTCCTAAAATTCTCTTCAACTTTTCTGATAATTTTGCAAATACAGTTTAAGGTGGTGTCCGTCCCGTCCCCCCCCCCATGGACTACTTTGCATTTATCAAAGCTAAATTCAATTTGCATATTATTACCCAGCCTCAGATACTCTTCCACAGCTTTCATCATTCTGAAAGCTCTCATTTTTCCTTCATTGGGTAATTTCATACCATTGGCAAACCTAGTCATGTCATTATTTGTCTCCTATACCTCATTAATTATGAATACAAGCCCTTTCTTTAAAGAAACAAAAGGCTTCTTCAAGTGTTCAAATCAGGTGCATTTTATCCTTTTCACTGCTCCTTCAATGAAAAATTTCTGTTAGAAATGAGAGAGGTTATTACGTAGCTTCCTTTCTTGAAATTAGTACTGTGGGATTTTTTTGAGGTATTTGCTAACACACGGATTTTGAATTTGATTATACTCAGATCACTATATCAGAATGGGATTTTCATTATAACATTTCTAATCAGGTTCTATGTAATCTCTGTACTGGTCTAGAGTCACTTGTGTGCCCTGTAAGAAAGATGAAAAATTAGCATTTAAAAATGAATCTTTATATCATGCTATGTCATTGCATTTAGTAGGGCAATATGGGCAGAATAGAAGTCTGCAACAATTATTTCATTATCTTTCTATATAAAATCTCTAATCTCTTTAATATGCCACTAACTGTTCCCATCCAGGCTGGCTGGTGAATATTTAGCCTTAATATGATAACTCTGCTATTTGAGCATGTAATTTAAAACAATTTCATGTTACTCACTGATAAAGAAAATATATTTACTTTATTCTGAGAGAAGGTTTCTGTAACATTTAGAACCACTTCTCCACTGGCATCATCTATTTAGTAATACCACATTGTAGATTAAACAGGAACAATATTGTAGGTTACCTTCCTCCTATCACATTTAAAAATTATTTTAGATTTATACCTTCCTCTTCTAAACCCAGGTACTCTATTCATCTTCTTTTAAAACATCTAATATTTGTCTAAAAACACTTACATATTTGGTTTTCATGTGTTTGCTTTTTGTTTTGTCCTATCTAAAGTGAACTGTGTGCCTCTTCTATTTCCTGTCTACAGTTTGTTTACCTCCACCTGTCCTTTATGTGAAGATACAAAAACCCCCACACTATTTCACCTTTAAAGGAGGAGTTACTTTGAACTGTGTGCTTTTCTGTATGTCAGCTTTCTCCCACAGGTTTCTAAAAAGATGACAAAGCAGTTTTTACATGGAAGTACCAAGACTCTAAGATGCTTGCAGTGGAAACCAATGTTTCCACTTTCCTTTTGTTGGAACCGATCCTTCCCGTAGGCTCATTTTTCCCCAAATAACCCACCTTCTTAATTGAGCTACATTTCTGCTCTTTTATTCTTTTTTTTCTCCTCTCTTCCCCTCAACCATACCTCAAGTCTCAGCCTGTCTATCTTGTTCTGCATATCAGTTTAAAAATATTTCACAATAAAAGTAAGTCTTCTAGCTTCCTAACAATTTCAATTTTGGGTTTGGGCTACATCTTCACTATACATATTTTCAGGGTATCTCTTCTCATACTGTCTCTGCATTATTTTTACGCATGTGTGCTACAGTCACTCGTGACACCTGCATGACTGTTATGGGCATTAAGAGGTCTACCACCATTTTATCAGTCACGCTGTGACTTCACTGGCATCACAAACCCTGTTAGTTATATGCCCACTGAGTTCTCCACTACTGCAGTTCATATTGCTTCTTTCTGTTAACTTGGATCCCAGCTCCAAAGGGAAAGCCTCAATGCAAAAGGAATGTGCTAGAAAAAACTCATCTATGGAATCACTTCCAGCCTTCCAACATGAAGTGCTCTGCTGCATAATCTCAACAGAATAAGGGCTGCAAGAGGAACATAATGGCTCAATAGTATTTCTGAAAGTTTCATCAGCACTGCCACTCTGCCTCTTGAGCTCCTTCTCTTTAGTTACCACGGACTCAGGAGACAGTGTTCTGTCTCTGAGGACAATAAGCACTCTGCACCATAAACATGCTGAAGTTATCCACCTAAAGAAACAGCCCCAGTGACAATGCCTACAATGGAAGTGTCATTTTGGCAAAATTTCTGTGTTCTAACTACTGTCTTTTTATTTGGGAATTTGGTTTTACTTTGGCAAGGGGAAGGGAAAACAAGGTCTTGTTTTGGTATATTATTGAATAAGTAAATATTGAAAATATATTGATTTTGTTGTTAAGTTTCAGTTTTGGTTTTTGTTTTTGTTTTTTTTTTTTAAATTCAATCAAAGAGTTAGTCACAGAGCCTCCATTTCTCTCTGTAGTCCAATTCTCCTTTACATTTTTATCATCCTCAGTTCCAGGGCACACTCAGTACTAGAACTCTATGAACTTGATAGGCATTCGCTAGCAGTCCTATATTTGTACCTGTGAGGTTTCAGCCACACACTTCCTCTTAATTATGCTGTTGTCTTCTGTTTCTGTAATGGGGATTATTAGTCAAAGGCAAACTGCCACAGAATCTATCAGTGAAGGCTAGCAGCTTGCAGTATAGCCTCTTTTCCAGCCAAATTCATGTAGTAAGGTTTAGAATCAATTGAGACTGCTAATTTAAGCTTGCAAATTTGTTTTCAAATATATGTCAGACTGGTACTCACACTATAGCAACAAAATACCTAGCAAGTGTCATGCTAACAGTCAGCAGTTAGACAGATATGATGGTATATATTTGGATACTGTAAGAAGGATTACATAATGGAGAAAGAACATTTCAAACATACCACATTCGCTGGGTGATCCACCCACCAACTGGAAAAACTGCTGAGCAATTTTCAGATGATCTCTCTGGGAGACAAAAAAAAAAAATACAACATGAGTTCCAGAGCTGATGCTGCAATACATAGGGAAAATACCCTCTGAGGAACGGATGGGGATGTACCACTATATATACCTAGAGGGCAAACAGGCCTTTTGGAAGCAGGACAGGAAAGTCAAATTCATCTTGATTTATTGCCAGGACTAGCAACAGAGACTATGTACTATACAGAAGAAGATTAAGAGACTCAGGGATCCTGCAATTAAATGACTGACTCTTTCACTCCATTCCAGTCCCTACAGATCTGTTCATATTCTACTGTTGGAGAAGTTGGAGAATCTCATGGGCTTCACTTACCAAGCCCATTTCTTGTCCAACTGCTGCATTTACTACTCCTTTGAGGATGTACTCCTGGGGAAAAAAAAAAAAAGTTAAAAGCATCAAAGAGGAGAAGGTGAAGACTTCAGGAGACGAGTAACAGCCACCTATGTGTACATGTTTTCTTCCTAAATTCAACTCTATCCCAAATCAGTTTAACAGGTAGCTGGTTACTGTGATACTATAACAGTGCTTCAGCAGAGTAGGACAAAGTTACCCCCCAAAAATGCATTTTACTCACTAGTTAGTCACTTCTGCTAAGTATGTGGGATGAAAAGGTGTAATGTGGTTTCTTTTAAGTCTTATGCTCAAAGATAATGCACCAGAAGGAACACCATAACATACTATCATGCTTTCTTCAGTATCATATAACCAAGAATCATAAGTGCTATATTGTTATATTAAAGCACAGATCTCACATCAAGTATGCATATTGGTTAAGTATAACCACTAACATCCTTGCTCCAAAATTCATTGCATTTTTCACCAGGGCAAAAATGTCACTAGGTTTGTGCTCTGTGGTCATTTTATTACTCTGCTGAAATTAGGAACAGGACTAGAGTACCCTGTAATCTCTACTCTGAGAGAAAACTATAGTTTAATTCTTCTCTAAACAAGATTTTCTCAGCATGTAACAGACTTGTCTTATTAAAGTCTTTTTTTGTTAAATTTATTATTAATGAATATTATTACATATATAATGTATATATGTATATATTAATGCATAATGTATATAATATATAATGTATATGTAATACAAATAAAGTATAATGTATATAATATAATAAACTTATTACAATTAATAAGTTAATTGTTAATTTTTTAGAATTGTCTTATTAAAATCTTTTCATTAAGAATTATTTCTATAAACCTGCTTTAATAGGCACTTCTGATAAATCTGGCAAGCACTGTCACAGATGTAAACATGGAGAAAGAGAGACACCTACATACAGCAACAATGGAGTGCAAAGAAATAATCTAAGAGTACTAGGCAGTATGCTAAATAATCGTTTTAGTACTCTTATCCAACTCTCTTACAGATGCTAAATAATTACCCGATAGGCACCATGACAAACAAGAAATTTGAGAAGACCTGAAGAAGGATATACAAGTACTTTTGCAAGTCTTAGTGGGGAGTCCCTTCCAAGTGTGAGAAAATGGGGGGAAAAAACCCACAAAGATTCTCATTTCAAAATGGGACCAAGATTGACACTATGTTATGTGTATTAGGCACACATATTGGAAACAGAGGCTAGAGGACTAATAGATGCCGAAAACTGTTCAAGTAAGTCTTGCTATACTGAAAAATGCTAGAATTGGAAAGCAGCAGCAGAAGACACTCCTCAGCACAGAATCACCAGATTTGTGTTCTTGAGGTTTTCCTTTCCCCTCCCTCCATTGAATCCTCACACAGACTCATGAAAGGTCCCTTTCATGCCCAGCTATGTGACCTTTGGAAAATAAACTGCAAAGAGGAATAAATCAGAGACTAAAGATGTTGGAACAGCCACAAAAGAAAATTACAGTAGCAGCCAAGGGACACTGCACTTTTCACTCTTTGCAGCCAAAGTGAGATGGGATTAGAAAAGACCTGTTATTTAAACCATTTAATCTAATCTAGCTAATTTTTACAGAAATGGCTTCAGGACAATCCACATAAGCATCTAAGCTAGCAGACCTGAGGGGTGGCAACCATCACTAGGGCAGCAGTGACAAGTAGCTGTAGTTGGAAGAGGGCTTTCATCTATGCACTAAGTCAGCTCTCCAGAATCAAGTCTGCACACAACAGAGCTGTATTCCTAGTTAGCCTCAAGAGGTACAGTAAAAAGCATCCTAAGTATTCATATATGCACATATATAATTTTTTGCATGCAGATTAAGTCTATTGTTGATAAAGATGCAAAATACAATTTTAAGAGTGAGACTGGGACAAGCTGTCCTCAGGATACCAGTTTTGTATGTGGCAGATTTCAGATCCATTTATAACCTCTGTCTTTATGTAGCATGACATCAGTTTCCAATTACCTGTGGAGCTGTAGGTTCCAGGTCCTTGATCAGGTTATAAGCCTCTTGCACATCATCTGAAATACCAGACATTAGAATGCATGACAACCTATAGCACACTGTATTAGAACAAGTCACTCGTCCTCTGCAACATTCCCCAATAGTCATAGACTAAGAAATAATGCAGTCAGACAGGAGGAGAAAGACAACTATAAATCACTGTGAATTTATATCACAATGGTGATGGTTTTCAAGAGCTCAACAAACATGGAGTGAGTAATAGCTTCTTTACTACTACAATTTTCCTAGCAGAGATGACTTGCTCCCGGTGTTCATTATCCAGTGGCAGCCTTCTCAACAGTACAAGGTCAAGATAATAAATCCATCATCTTCTCATCTTTTCTCTTCTCATATTTATTTACCCCTTAAGGAGGATAGGGTAACAAGAACCTGGAAGTAAACTTCATCTCTTCCTTGTCAATATTTCAAAATCTATCTAGCAGCTCTTACCTGATCCTAATTCTAACAAGCAAAAAGCACTACTGGTATAAAAGTTTAAATGTAAAGTTTAAATTCAATAAACAACTTTCTTCCACCCAAGAAATAAACAAACTGAAAAGATCCAGAACACCTAAATCAAAAAAGATGTTGGCACTACAGTCAGCTTCATAAACCAACCTGGTGAAGATGCCCTTTTTATTGGCAAAATTTTGTTAATACAGCATTGTACCAGCCTCATCAAGCAAAACTATTTTTTGTTAGTACATACCATCCATACACTGTTTAATACAGTATTATTGGTAATAATATCAATATTATCTATGATGATATTGGCAATAAAATACTGGACAGAAAGGTGACTGGGAACAGCAGGCATAGATTTACCAATGCTAAAATGTACTGACTAGACCAATATATGACTGCTTGTATGGATAAGGGGATAGTAGTGGACGCTGTATAATGTGACTTTATTGAGATTTTACTGTATTGTGGCAAATTTGTATTTGCCACAATAGTTAATAGTGGCAGCTAATAGTTATCAGCAATAGTTATCAGTAGTGGGATATTCTAAAATTTGTCACAGTCTGAATTGAACTGAAACAATGAGGCAGTGTTTCAATTGTATATGAAGACAAAAGAAGCAGTCCTGGATACTGAGCACCAAAGAGAACTTATTCCAACTAAAAAGATTAAATCTCACCAGTCCTGTTAATTACAAATCCTACAGATGTTCCTCAGAATCAGTATCTAACATTCCAAGTCAATCACACTTACGGAGCTTTTTCAATGCACTATGCTTGTATATGCTTGGATTCTCTGATGAGCTTACTGTGATGCAAAGAACAACAAGCTGGTGTGACTTACTTTTGCCAGGAGTATAGATCTCCTTTTTTCCTCATAATTTTTCAACATTTTGGAGAAAAAAAGAAAAAGTAGGCATGGGCTTTATTTATTTAAAAATTAATAAAATGCTTTTCTGCTTTCAGATGCTCTGGTCATCTAAACTTATTCTGTCGCCTTTAAGAGGTTTTTGGCTTTATATAAAATGCATTACAAAAAGTAGTGGATGGAAAAGCAATCATCCTATCATCTTATATTAGATGACTGCAGTTAATACCTACTCAGTACTCAGCCAGTCAAGCTGCAGTTGAATAAAGGAACACAATGAAGGAATAGGAATGGCTCTGAAAGTAAACTCATATAAAACTGAAAGAAGCCAGACAACTAAGAAGAGAAACAATGCTTTTCAACTGGTTCTGGCTACCTACCTGCATTCTTTGAAAGTTGTATAGGAGACCTGGAATGAAATGTTTTGCTCACAAACTACAGCCTTTTTTCACAGTGATTTTGGCTCATACTTTGTGTCATATTTACAGAAATAGTGTGACTAGTATAACTCTCACTATAAACATACAAACACCATCATCCCCAAAGCCATCTTCTGCAGCCCAAGAGCCCCCAATACTCAGCTGAAGTAGATTTATTTGACTGCACACAATGAAAGCCCTTCTCTACAAGCCATGGGAGATCTTGGATCATTATTTTCTAGAGGAACATAAAATGAAATAAATTGCATTTCACTACAAAGAAAACAAAAAAAAAGGCATTTAATTGAATAGTCAGTTGAGATCAGATGAATTAATGTCATCCCTGAAGCTACGGAAGAGCCAGAGGAAAGTGTTATTTACCTTGCCGGAGATAGTAAATCACAAGATTCAGTCTTGCCTCAGGAATTACGTCAACCAGAGGAGGCAGGACCTGCAAAGCCCCTTCTCCTCCTCGGAACACCACCTGCAGAGAAAAGCAGCATATTAATAACTGTGTTATCAAAACCTTGTCTATGATATCTTAATTCAAGGAAATTAATCCTGAAATTCCTATATTAACAATAGGAAAAGGGCAGTGGTACTGACATTACCATATTCCCTGCTTTAATATAACTATAGAATTATGCTGTGTGACAATCTTTATTCTGAAGAATATAAAGTATTTAATCCATCAGTTAAGAATAACTTATTCCAGCTTTTAGCAACTCAAAGCAGTGATACATTATACACCAAAGATTTTAAAGAATAGTATGGTCTGAGACAAGAGTGAGGGGAACACATACAGAATTACAATTTGCTTATGAAGTATTCATATGGAAAATTAGGCTAACAACTCTGCATTTACTTAGAATGCCACAAGATCCTAAATTGGTTAGGAGCAGTCAATTATACTCCAGTTTCACAAGACAGTTCCTCCAAGAGGCTCTAACATACTTATTCAGTAAACCACAGGCAGAAAGACAGAAATTCAAAATAAATAATGTTGACTGACAAAAGCTCAGTTGGAAAGCAGTTTTAACTCTTGGGGGAAAAAGTGTTAGCTTGTTGTGACTACTCTTGAAAAAAGACAAAGCAAGCAACTCCTCATCGTTAAATAAAAGCAATCTACTGTTAGGGGTTGTTCAGCAAGTAATACCACTGCAGGGAAAATTAACAGGTGATTAGCAACCTTTTAACTGCAGAACACACAGCAGTGTGCTGAAGACTGCAGCTTTTTCCCTATAACTCCTTCTTAACTACTTTTAGGATGAAGACCATTTTCTCTGAGTTATCTTAATTCCACTGACATTGTTTTCGTACTAAGAGTTCAGGGTCATGCATTCTGACTTGTTTCTACAGTGTCCTTATTGACTGGGTTCCACAAAATATCTTGCAAAGGTGTTATTACAGGACATAAATTATTTTAACATGCCTTCGGGGTTAAAAACAACAGCATTATTATTTTCTTGACACAGTCTCAAACTGTCAGGAAAAAATGTCATGGATAAAAAATACACTTGATGGTGCATTAATTATATAGGTAGGATGTCTGGAGTGGGATTTACACGGCAGCAGAGATTCAATTGGGTCTGCAAGTCCCAAAATATTCCATTTTATGAATCATCAAGAAAAGCTCTACAAATGAGTGCAGTTCATATTAAATCCAAGAAATACATTACTCACCAGATTGTGTTTAATAAGCTCTTTGCCAAACTCAAATGACGATGAAGCATTCTCTGTCAAGTTCTTGAGCTCTGCCTGGAAGTACATATATTCCAAAATTTTAACACAAGCATAAATGGAGTTTCATATGAGCCTGACAGACAGACATCTCCAGCAGTGCTGGATCACTGGAAGGTTTTTGCCTTCCCAGTTCTATGTAATTTTTTTTAGCAATTGGGTAATATATACAAACACAAGGTCGTAAGTGGGAAAAGTGTAAGACTACTGGGCACACATGTGGAGAGATGGCTTAACACCAGTAAAACTGACAGAGGTGACATTCCTAAGAGAAGGACACAATGACAAAATAAAGACCTCTATCAACATTACTGATTAAGACAGATAAGAAAAAAACCCCAAAACTGTACAGAATCTTGAACTAAAATAAAAATGAACTGAAGGGCTGTCCAATAGATACCTCAGCAGCCTTCCCATTGTAAAGGCGGAAATGGTTACAAGCCTTAAGGTTAAGAGCAATGGTGCTGTCAGGAACTTGCTGAAGATAAACAGCTAGCACTTCCTGTGATACATCATAGTAATCCAGTTTGTAATAGCATAGGGCCACATATACATTCAAGGCCAGGTATTCCCTGTGGGAAAGAGGATTAAAAAGAACATTTAAATTCCACCACAGAGTTATACTACAGAACATTAAAATCAGTGATAAAGCTCTCACATATCTATACATCTTTTACAAGCATGTCAAATCAGAGAATCATCGAATCAACTAGGTTGGAAAAGACCCTTAAGATCATCAAGTCAAGTCCAACCATTACCCCTGGCCTGCCAAGACCACCACTAAACCATATCACTGGGGGCCTCATCTACATGGTTTGTGAACACTTCCAAGGACGGTGATTCTACCACTGCTCTGGGCAGCCTGTTAAAATGCCTGAGCACCCTCTCTGTGAAGAAATTTTTCCTAATATCTGGTCTAAGCCTACTCTCAGCTTGAGGCCATTTCCTTTTGTCTGTTAGCTTGTTACTTGGGTGAAGAGACCAACACCCCACCTCACTACAACCCTCTTTCAGGTAGTTGTAGAGAGTGATAAGCTTGCCCCTGAGCCTTCTCTTCTACAGACTAAACAAGCCCAGTTCCCTCAGCCGTTCCTCATAAGACTTACTCTCCAGATTCTTCACCAGCTTTGTTGCCCTTCTCTAGACCCTCTCCATCACTTCAATGTCTTTTTTGTAGTGAGGGGGCTGGAACTGAATTTGAGGATATAGGAACTGAATAGGATTTGAGATGCAGCCTCACCTGTGTTGAGTACAAAGGGATAATCATTGCCCTGGCCCTGCTGGCTACACTATTTCTGATGCTGTTGGTCTTCTTAGTTGCCTGGGCACAAGCTGGCTCATGTTCAGCAGCCATCAACCAGCATCCGAGGTCCTTTTCCATGAGCAGCTTTCCACCCACTCTTCCCCAAGCCTGGATCATTGCATGAGGTTGTGGCCCAAATGCAGGACCAGGCACTTTGCCTTGTTGAACCTCATATCACTGGCCACAGCCCATCAGTCCAGCCTGTCCAGAACCCTCTGCAGAGTCTTCCTATCCTTCAGCAGATCAACATTTGCACCCAACTTAGTGTTGTCCACAAATTTACTGAGGGTACCCTTGACCCCCTCATCCAGATCATCAATGAAGATACTAAACAACACTGGCCTTAACGTCGAGCCTTGAGGGACACCACTAGTGACCGGTTGCCAACTAGATGTGATGCCATTTACCATCACTCTTTGGCCTTGACCATCCAGCCAGTTTCCAACCCAGCAAAGAACCCAACTATCCAGGCCATGCTTTATTATCTTTTATGGCAGTGGCCAGATTTAGTTCCACCTGTGCTTTCACCTTTCTAACTTTTTCTCTACATAACCTAACAATATCCTTATACTTTTCATGGGGTAACTGTCCCTTCTTCCACAGGTGATAAATTTTCTTTTCTTTCCTGAGTTTCAGCAATATCTCCCTGTTCAGCCACGCTGGTCTATTCCTCACTGGTTTGATTTTTGGCACATAGGGACCATGTGCTCCCTCACCTTAAGGATTTCATTCTTGAAGAGCATCCACCTGGACCCCTCTGTCCTTCAGTAATGTTTCGCAAGGAATTTTGCCAACCAGTGTCCTAAACAGGCTGGTCAGCCCTCTGGAAGTTGAAGTTGAAGGTTCTGCTGACCTTCTTTATGACTTCTCCAAAGACTGAAAATTCATTAATTTCTTGATCACTTTGCCTCTAACCATCACATCACCCACCAGTCCTTCTCTGTTAGCGAACAGCATATCCAGGCAGGCATCTCCCCTAGTTGGCTCAGTAACCAGCTGGATTAGGAAGTTATCTTCCACACTCCCCAAGAACCTTCCAGGTTGTTTCTTCTCTGCTGTGTTGTACTTCCAGCAGACATCTGGTAGGTTGAAGTCTCCAGGAGAACAAGGGCAAGTAATAGTGAAACTTCTCCCAGTTGTTTGAAGAACACATCATCTGTAGCTTCATCCTGGCTGGGTGGCCTATAACAGGCTCCTACCAGGATATCAGCTAGGTTGGCCTTCCCTCTGACCTTCACCCATAAATGTTCAGCCTTCTCACTCACCACATCGAGTTCAAGGCTGTCAATGCAGTCCCTGACTTACAATGCAACCCCACTACCTCTTTTTCCTTGCCTAACCTTTCTGAAGAGCCTGAACTGGGGTTTCTGAGAAATCCTTAGAGTTATTAGAGCTCTAGCAGTCAGATAAGATTGCACAGATCCAGATTTGCATTAGTGTTTTCTATGGCAGCTACAGCAGCTTTAAAGAATTACCTATAAAACTTCTGGTTTGCAAATTGGGGAAATGGTGGCAACTTTACACTAAGAAAATGCACAGAAGACAAGCACTATTTGGCCCGACAGAACAGGATTTTCTATGCAAATACATTTAATATGCACATAAAAGTTTGAAAATATTTTAATGGATCTATTATCTTATACCAAGTGCAATTATTTCAAAAAATCCTTGCCATTACAAGCTATCAAGCCAGAAGAACTAGACACAAAAGATAGACAGGCATTTATGGAAACAATAAAAGTGTAACTGTTGTGAAGGTTACCCATTTAGCTTTCAGTGTTTCTTTCTATGGGTCTTGGAAGTTAAAAAATCTCTTCCTTGAGCATTACACGACATATATGCACACATTATCATGGACTTCTGTAAAGCATTCAAAAGGAAAAAAGATAGCTATGTATCTTGGGACAGCAGTTTCTACTTTACTAAACAATTATTTCAGCCACTTAAGAATTCAATTTGGTACTTGTTAAATCCCAAATTAAAAACTTGCAGAATATGATAGGAAAAACATCAGCAAGTGTCATAGCAGGAAAAGGGGTAATGGGTTTAAACTTAAACAGGGGAAGTTCAGGTTAGATATAAGGAAGAAGTTCTTTACTGTGAGGATTTTGAGGTACTGGAATAGGTTGCCCAAAGAAGTGGTAAATGCTCCATCCCTGGCAGTTCAAGGCCTGGTTGGACAGAGCCTTGGGCCACATGGTCCAGTGTGAGGCGTCCCTGCCTATGCCAGGAGGGTTGGAACTACATGATTTTAAGGTCATTTCCATCCCAAACCATTCTATGATTCTATGATAAACAGAAATTGAAAGAATTTCAGACTTAAAGCGATACAAGAAACTCTCTACATAAAAACTAAGAACTGAACCCTTCTTAGAAAGGCTAAGAAGTGAAGAAGCCAGTAACCACAAACAAGGGTCACCACACTGGCCATCACAGGGAGTGGGAAAGAAAAAGATGAAGCAGGTACATAATCATATATCATTTCAGAAGGAAGTAACAAAATAAAAAAAAATAATATCAGAATTAATTACAAAAAATATCACTTAAAGCAAAAGAGAGCAGACTTTTTTAAACATGAATTTTTCAATAATGCTTTGCAATGAACAAAACTGAAGGGTTTGCAACTTGTGCACATTTTGTGGTGGGAAAGGGACATAGTGATTAGGAAAATTTCCTACTTTCAGAAACCAAGCAGCTGAATAGAATTCAAATACCAACAGCATCAGAGAAATTGCAATAAAGTTCAGAGTAAAGATGCCCACCGATTATCAAGAAGAATGCGTTTGTAGATATCAATAGCTTCTTGGTAGTGGGATCGCATGTAGTGGATAGATGCCAAGCTAAGCTGATCTTCTGTAATGTCCTGCAGATTCTGGTGAGAGCTCATCAGTTTCTTCTCATCACTGAACTAAAAAGAATGTGACATATTCTCAGGTGAGTTCAGTGAGAAAAACATTTTAATTAGCTGGATTAGTTTTGTCCTTGCTGGCAAACAGCAGGTGATTAATACTAAACATCTGGAAAACCTCTGTTATTTTAAAGTTAATTTGACCAGTGGAGAAAGCAAACATTAGAGAAGGCAGACCAGTTAAAACTAGAAAAATGTGAGGCTGAAAACTAAGTAGACATTTTCCTTTAAAGTGTGATTTATATATAATTACATGTCACATGCCTTGGTGGATAAGAGGGAAAGAGCTAAATTATTTCACAAACAGAATTTTGCAACACAAGATTTGACTGTTATTATGCAAGTCAGCCGAAATTTTACTGTTTGCAGATGCAAATCTTATTTCTCATGGATAGCACAAAAATTCAAGACTTGCCAACACACAAGAACTAATTTTCACAAGACTTATTTACAGCATTAAATCTCTTTCATTAGCTTCTTAAAATTCCAGTTTCTTTAACTAAATGGTTTATTTTTAAAGGATTGCTGAATAGCACCAGACATGCACACAAGGATAAAATCAAGGCATAGAGTTAAACATACCCATTACATTTGTATTGCAATAGTA
Organism: Psittacus erithacus; assembly: GCA_009867235.2. Lineage (NCBI taxonomy): Eukaryota > Metazoa > Chordata > Aves > Psittaciformes > Psittacidae > Psittacus > Psittacus erithacus. Next base: position 104,717 of record WYDI02026871.1, on the reverse strand, counting down.
AAGGTGAGGCTAGTCACCTGATCACTCCACTCAAATCAGTTATTCCAGTGCTTCCCTTTGCCAATTCTGCTGATTCAACAGTAATAATGAATTCTTTCACCCACAAAATATTATGTATTTGGTTTTCATCTATCTTTCAGGTTTTCTTCAAATCCTTCTCCTCCCTCTCTGAGTCAGTCACAAAATGACACCCCAGCATAAAGGCAAGAGAAGTTGCTGAAAAGAACTAAAGGCAATGAGCTCCACAGTTTTGTAAAACCCTTTATATTCCAAAGACTAACCAGATGAACTAATAATTACTCAACTTCTCTTTATCACAAACATCAGTGTCAGCACCACTAGAAAAATGTTTTAAGATTTCTCTCTTAACAAAGATTTAAGTAAAGAGAATCTGACATCAAAGCTAACATTCAGGATTTATACTTTCTTTCAACTCAGTCTTTTCAGTAGCACAATACTAGTTAAGTATAACACAGTATAACACAACCCCAAATTTAAGGGAACATAGCTATGTGTGGTAAATGAAATAAGCATTTAATTCTCGTTGAAATTAATGTAAATTTCATGCTATAAACAATGTAACTTCTTGGATACTGAATTACTTAGGAGGATCAGTAACAGCATACAGACCACTTTGGTCAAGCTGCTAAATATAAGGCAGCTGCAACTTACACAATCTTGGTACACAGAAGAAGAAAAATTGTGGCTTATACATTTCTGGTTCTATTTGAGTTCCAGGTTTCTTGTGATCCAAAATACTACGAGGCTCCTGTTACATGACTTACGTGAAGTGTGTTGGTAAGACTTTCCTTAGATACATGCTAAGGGCATCTACTCTAAGATCAGGTTTTCACACTTGCTTTCTCATCCACATTTTAATACAGAAGGCTGGTTATGGAAAATGTTTGTTCTTTTGCTGTCACAAACATTTTAATTATTCTGCCAGGTTGCCAGTATAAATTACACATTATCAAATTGAAAAGAAAAAGCAGGAGTGAAGAAAAGACATCATACCTTATGTGCCAGGTGAAAGAGTAAACGGTTCTGAAGACGACTCTTAGGTGCTGAAAGGAAAATTCAGTAATTATCACTGCACAGAACTCACGCTGTCTCTTATTTTTAACTTTCTTTCTCAACAGACATGCATGCACCCAGAGTCTTTCATTAACTAGCCCAAGTACAGTTCTTCACTGATGCAGCCTTTGCAGGTCATGCCCAAGCAGGTTCTACCAATTTTATAGTGGTTTAAAGGTCTTTCTGCTTCCTATCTTCATTCCCTGACCATTTCTTTCTAAATCTCTGTTGAAAAAAACTTTTCATTGGCCTCTGTCTTCCACAAGCCTTTAAACATTTAGGAGTTGCACTATCATTTCCCTGTAGGGCCGTCTGGATAATTGTGGGCTTTTTTGTGACACACAGCACAGCATCTTTGAGAGAATAAAAAGCAGCAACAGATAAACTCATAATCAAGGCTCCTTCTACAATGTGTCACATTTAAAATAAGTTGTGATTCATAATTTCTAGCATCTTGTCAATTTCTAGTGTATTGTGAAACCCATTGCTGCTGTCATTTTGTTATGTATGCACATCATATTATGCTTAGCTAAGATTCAAATTAAGATACGGAAAGAGATTTAAGGGAGACATATCCTTTCTAAAGCCCCTGAAGTTCATGAAATTTCTTGCTGAAGCAGGATTAGAAATTCCATTTAACTCACTCCATAGGACACAAATTGTTAACTGTAGAGCTTCAAGTCACTAGAGAGAGCCTTGTGCTTCACTGAGAGTGACAAAGGTCCTTGTCCAACAGAGCTATTAATTTCTTTTGCAAGCAATCTTCCAAAAGCTTTCCCTTGTTTCCTGTATTTTCTTTAGCCTACTCAGCTAATGAGCACCCTTATTCTTGCTCAGACCAACCAGCTGGCAACTTATGTTTCAACAGAAAGGATGAACATGGAATCTTTCAAAAAGCAGAATGACTTACTGTGCTTATGAGGCCACAAAGTTGCAGAGTTAGCAAAGCAATGGCCTCTAACACAAGGCTGTAATTCTTCTGACATCCTAAACCATGAAAGAGGGCTCAAACCACCGAAACCTCTTCCCTCCACCCTCCCAAGATGGAATTTTCTAGTAATAAGTTAGGGTTTTTTTGGTTTTTGGTTGTTTGTTTTTTTTTTTTAAGCACATAGGGACAGATTTTCAGGCTTTTCACTCTTTCTCTACAGAGTAAAACCACCCTTTGTAACAGTGGACGTTGCCAAAATCCAGGCCATTCTCACCAGCCTGGTGATGTAAGCCTGCCCACATACTTCTGATAGGTACAGCAATTATTTCTCTCACTTCCTCCTTCCCAGGCTGTGTTATTTAACCACATTACTAGAAAAAGAGGACAGAGAGTTGTATCTTTTAACAACTGCTACACCACAAACGTCCCAAAAAAGCCAAGGCAGTATCAGAGCACTCTCACAAAGCCACATCTTAACAATAGAGCATCAAGTTTTTAAGAAGTGGCCTTCAATCTAGGATAAAAAAATGGGACTTTTCATTAGCCTAATTATTAACGAACAGAAAGGGTTTTTTCTGATCTACAATCAATATTGTATAAGCAACAGCAGCAACAGTATAACTAGAATGTACTGTTGTGTCAGAAATTCTTTCATTCACTGAGTTAGAAAGTTAAGGTACCTTAATTTAAATGCATGTTCTTCAAAATGTTGTTGGCAGTGATAGTGTCCAGCTCTACATGTGCCTCAGCATTAACTGACAGGTTTTAATATCAAAGCTTAGAAGGGTAGCACATGGACCCCACATGTGCTTTTGTGTGAAATTTAAAGCAACCACAACCACCCCTCACAATTTAAAGCATTTGGTCATCAAAGACTCCAAAAATATAAGCAGGACAGATTGTGGGATTTACACTGAAAATAACGTATTGTATAATCACAGCGCTATGGGTAAAGACACATGTTCCTTTTTTTGAGTAGGTTCTGCTTCTTCCTTTTTTTTTTCTTTTTTCCAGTGGGTTTCAGCATTAATTTTGCTGTGAAAATTGTGACTTGCAAGTAATACTCCCTCAAGAATCTAAATGAAGGAATTCTTGTTTCACTGGTCAACCAATGATTGCTGTGCTGCCTTCTTAGACCTGGCATCTGATCTGACATTAGAATTATTATTTACTTCTTGGCAAAAACTGAAGGGTTAGTCCATGTTATTTTACACCGAAAACCAGGCAAAAGATGAAACCTGAGTACTGATGGTGGGCACAGATGTACGGAGGGAAAAAAAATGTTCTCTGTCATATGATATTATATGATACTATCTATTTGATAGTCTTTAAAATAAGACACTTAATGTCAGCCAAAGAAGGAGAGGGCAAAAAACAAAAGAAAAAGCCAGTCCTGTTGATACAGTAAGCAGAGCCATGGAAACATTAAATATCAGCAGTTTATTTTCTACCAGTGCCAAATGCATTTTTTGAGGAAGACAAGGAAACATATGAATAAGATCAGATTACTTTCCAGAAAGAATTTGGTTATGAATATCAGATAAAGCTGTTGTCAATCACTGAAGCAGGAAGTGATACAACTGCATCATCAGAGATAATGACTTTTAAGGGACTTGTTCTTTTACTACTCTTTGCTGCTACAATTTCATCGTTGCTGATGTATTGATGCCACAAGGAAGCACAGTCTTTTCCTATCCTACTTTTTCAAGAAGACGATGGTAAATTATTCCTTTTTTTATCAGTACTAAGCAATCTAGGGATCATAACAAACATGATGACAATGCTGCATGGCAACAAATTGGACCCTGCTCCAAATCTAGTATTGTCCTTGTGCTTAAAGACATGACTGAGATAGCTAGATAGAATATATCTCTTTCAAGCTAGGAAACATGTCAATATTCCTACACTAGAATTTTTGTCATGATCAGCGCTGATGTTCCAGGCACTAAAGTCATAGTTGACATTGATCTTAAAAGTTTTCTGTATAGTTTTATGTGCTGACCCTGAACAGGGACCCAGTGAAGTATTTGTAAAAGTATAATGAACAGAAGACAGTTATCTTCACTAATTACTAAACAAAAAGTTAAGCTCACTAGAAATGGCAGCTCAGACTTCTCATGGATTCCATTTTGCTGCCACGGGCAGTAAGAAGACGATGCAACACAGTAATGGACAATGTGGCATTTGTGCCCTCTTGTAGAAGTGCAAGGCAATGCTGGTCATGCATCCAGTATTAACAAATCCCATCTAGCAGATGTAATGCATATGCCGTTAGCAGCACTTCACACATTAACAGACATCGAACACACCTTATACATAGCAGGAGCTGGTAGGAATGAAACAGGGTTAAGAAGGCTCCAGCCTGACAGCACAGAAAATAGCATCAGAGGGAATATAATTCTCCTGTCTCTGAGAAACAACACCCTGCTCACCTGAATACAGTAGCTGAATGAAGCCTTCTGTGCCTCAGAACCACAGTTTCATTGGTGGAAGGAATATGCAAAGGTATGGGAAAAATGTCTGAAAAACCATGGTGAGGCAGCGAGGTTCACACTTACACACACTTGAATAACTCAACTGTTAAGCATTTTCTTGAATGAAATTTTCAGAGGACGTTCACTGAAATTTTCCCATTCCCAAAATACATAAAGGCTAGTTCAGCTATGTTCAGTTACTTGCAATATATACACGTTTCATTTCAGTCATGCCTAAGCACAAGAAGTTAAAGATCACTGAAGCAAACACTATCAATTATTACTGCCCTGTAGCTTTCCCAATACTTGAAAAAGAAAGCAAGAAAATAGGGTTAGTAGTTTTTAAAGTTTAAATATGTATAAGTTGATATTTTCACTTACACACTTTTAAAGTTCCATATATCTAAATCTGCTGGTTCAAAACCACAGCTAAATGCAATGAAAACTAATTACTGCTCTCAAGCAACTTTTCCATGCCCGCTTGTAACTGCACATTTTCACTGGTGACAACTTTCTGACACCTGGCAAACATTAGTACAAGCATAAGCAAAACTGGTTTGGAAAATGTCATTGCTCTTACTAACCCATTCCTGTTCTGCTTTTGTACAACATTGCTCCTTCCAGTATAGGCTGTGAAATGAGAAGTATCTCTGTTTAGTTAAACCACATTCAGATCTGACACATGCAGAGTTGTGAAGTAACGTAATTACAAAGCTTTGCCCATCAAAAATTAGAAGGGAGGAAAAAAAAATAAAAATCCCACAACTACAAACAACTTTAATGACTGGTTGAGCTACGTAACTCTGTCTGCACATGAATCTTAAATCTAATTGTAAAATTCCGTTTATCCAAAAAAGACTGCTTTTCATAACAGTTAACTGCAGCCCCACTTATGTGCATTTTGTGGCTTAAAAGAGCAGCTAGTTCTTGTGTTTTTCTAAAGGCTGTGCTAGACAATGGCTTCTGAGAGCACTATGCAAGCTTCTAAACACTAGGATCAGTTGCCAGGATCACCATGCAAATGTGCCAGGCTAAGTTTCTACTCCTTATCCTTTGCAAGACCATGAATTGTGAATGCACCATAAGGTTATTTGGTTTTATAATAAAAAAATATGTATTTGTTATTATTTATTAAACCAAGAGAAAGACTTTCAGCCTCATTCTCCCAGGGCTAGAAGGGCTATCACACACATGGAAAACATGTTCAGCCAATGTATGACAGCAGAGAGGCAGAAGGAGTAAACAAAACATCACTTGGCAGCTTCACTACGGGATAACTATGAAACAACAGTAGCTGCCTTTAAGTAACTCCACCTTAGATACAGGAACATTAACAACTGCAATGTAAGAGGACAGCAGGGAAAAAGGGGAAGCCAGAAATACATGAAAGGAATTTGGAAGAAAGCCTAGAGGAGGTAAAGTACTACTGTAATGAAAAACTTTCAGAGAAAGATTTTTCTTTATTGCCTTTTTGCTCTACTTCCGAGGTTATACTTGCATTAATTCTGGTTTATATGACTTTTGATATACAGAGTTACACTTTCCTGAGAGAATGTACCATGAAGTTTTCATTAACGACAAGTTAAAAGAACGCATATATTACAAAACAAATGTAAAACCTTACTCTACAAGAAATTGTGGACTATGTATCTCATATGAAACGCAATAATTACCTCATGGCTTTTAATGCTAATTTCCTAATTTTTAAGTATCCTGCATGTTTCTCCTCAGACAGTTAACAATAATTTTCTTAAGCAACAGCAACAGTACATGGCAAGAAGGAGCTTATATTTGATTTCTAGATATTTACATGTTTGTGCATAAGATTTATTACAGAAAGCTAGCTGACAGTTTCTCCCTTTCACAGAGAGATTCCATCACTGTAATAATTTAGAATTATAGCTGAAAATAAATTATTTCTCCCTCATTTGCTTTAGCACTATGCTACTTTCAGGAGCTTAACATACCTGCAGAAATAAACAGCAAGCAGTATGCAAGAATTCGGGCAAAATAATCCCAAAATAACAAAGATAAGCAGCCCAACACTAACACTATCTATCACTCAAAGCAGTACTGGACAAATGGTATTCTTCTAGAGACTTCACCTGTTGTGTTTATATCCAATGAAATATTTTGCTTCTTTAGGATCTTTGCAAAATCATGTAAAAGGTCTCAAGATGTTATGGCCTCAGCTGTCAATAACATATTACAAACAGCCATCACTGAGATGTTTAAGAAAACCTAGAAGAGGATCTGTCTGTCTTGCGTGAAAAGAAAACCATTCAACTTCAATGTAGAAAGACTGAAATGATGGGAGTGGGAAGGGGAATATGCAACACTTTGAAGCCTTCAATGGAGAAAGGGCAAGTGCTACAAATCTTCAGCTGTGTCTGCTTCCTCACCAAGCTTAAGTAGCCAGAAATCATCAGTGTCACAGTACTCACAAAAAAGTTTTAGCACCTCACTAAAAAAAAATGGCATGTTGTCCTTAAACAATTACATAAAATGCATGAGCATTCAGTTACTCTTTGTTCCTTCCCTCAGCTACACTCTCTACATCTCTACTCCTTTCTTAATATTGTTGCCTTTGCCTCCAGCACCCAAGTACCATTAACCGCAACTCTTACCCTACCACTCACCATGAACTAACTCACAGTTAATAAAGGCGCATGCCCAGCTGTGTATCTGTCATCTCTAAAACAGATTACTGTAATTCACATGATGTGAAGCCGATAACAATGACTCCAACAGGTACAGGGTGCAGCTGCTTGCTTTCCCCATGGTTTAAGTCATACTGACACCTCAAGCTGTATTGCCCAAGTATTTTCAGACTCCAGTTCAAGTCTCTAAAGATCAAATTTGTGGTACATTAAAAATGAAATTATTTGTGAATATTAGAATTTTACACACCTCTTGAAGAATATAGATCACAAAGCTCTGTGAATTTTTATAGTTACAAACAAAACATTCCAGTGTTGTTTCCAAACAGCATGGTCTTCCAGACAATTTAAAGGGTATTACAAAACTGTCCTTTTTGAAGTTACTCCTCCACAGTAGCAGAAAGCACAGTTATTTTCCTCCCTACCCTATTTTCAGCCCAAGACTAGAAGACTAAAGACAGAAAGAAAGTAAGGAGAAAATCTGTAAGAGTTTTATCCTGCAAAGGCAAGAGTCAGAAGCTGAATGAGGTATCGTTACTATTAATCCTATTTAGAAAGCACCAGGATACTTATGGCTATGGAAGACAATACAACACAAAGATAAAAAGAGTGATGGGTAACAATTAAACTGCAGAAACATTTTTAGGCAGTAAAAACTGCCTTGGAATCTAATTTCATTCCTCTTCTTTAAATTATCCCAAAACAGAAATGTAACAACGTGACTGAAGTGAACTCCACACCTTGAAGAATCACATACCCAATATCTGACTTATGAGGCGACAAGATCACCTATTAAGTCACTAAAAGTACCTAAACAGAGCTCTTGTCCACATCAGGGATAATGCTGAACTCTCACAGCTCCGCATTTTGTGCTAATTTCACTTGCCTAATTAGTTTCATCTGCACTGGCTCAGAGACATTAAATCAGTCAAAAGAAAAGTAACTTATTGCTGCTGGTCAGCACATGCTAGGTTTTGTATTTAGAAATTAATAAGATAATTTATTTTCCAGATGCCTCTTTTCAGTTCCTGCTGCTCCACCTGCCCACAGTATTTTTAGGAACCAAACCGCAATAAAAGTCTCCTGTTAAATGGAAAGAAACAAACAAACACACAAAAAACCTCCCAACCCAACTTTGCTTAAAAGTGTCCTTCCTTTATTTCTATATACATAAAAAAGCATTAAATACTTTGTCTGGAAATCACTTTAAGTGTTCAAGTCCACGAGTAGTCCTTTCCATCAGAGACATACATCTTACCTTTCAAGGCTGCTTGTTCAGCTTGTGTATACATTCCCAGAAAGAAATATGTGCAGGCAAGGTTCACCCAAACATCTGGATTGCAAGCTGGTTGTTTGGTTAAGGCCTCATATTCCTGTAACAGAAGAGAGAGCTGATTTTTAAAAAATGCTTAACAGCACAGACTTGTGTTAAATATAATCTTTATACCGTATTTCTTTCACCATTTTACAATGTATCATTAAATTCTTGAGATTTAATGACATATTCCCAAGTTCACTGCAGTTCTAACAATGAAATTATTACATTTTAACCTAAGATATGTCCCTAGCTCTTTTTTGTTTACAGCAATAGGAACAAAAAAAAAGGAACAAGCAGCACTATAAATCTCCACTGTATGAGCATGAATTCTGTCAGTACTGAAATTATAAATATATAAAAATATGATAGAAAGAATTGTATATAAGTACATTCTTTATATTTCTAAAAGATTAAATTTATAAAGGCATCAAAATAACCAACTTTTCCGCAGTCTTTTCTGATGCTTTCCTAAGTTCTGCCCTAGTCAAAGCCTGGGAGCTACAAATGCCAGAGAAATATCTTTGTGAATATTTACTGGAGCAAGTGTTAAAACATGCTTTTATAAACCTGAAGGTAGTGTCTTAGCATAGACTAAACCAGTGGTCTCCAAAGTGGAGTGTATGCAACAACGCACCCCAGCAGTGGTGCAAGACAATACCATTGTGTGCAGGAAGAATTTTTTTGGTACCATTAATAACTAAAATAAGTATCTTTAAAATAGGGTTTAGTTAATCTTTACCTCATATTTTTAAATTTCTATTTTGTGTATTTTTATAATTACATGATAGTATAATACTATATATTTATACACACAGGTATGTATATTGGGTGGGTGTGTTCAAAACTTTTTTACTGATGGGATGCATGATCAAAATTGTTTGGAAACCACTGCATTAAAATACAAACCTACAAGTCAGTATTGTGCAAATTCAAAATTTCCTAATAGATATAATTAAATATTACTAAACTGTGCATAACTTCACTGTTTCCGATTTTAAGATTTACAGCCAGTAGCAATAGAAAACGAGTAGATACCATATTCTGATATCTTACACATCCACATTCATCACATATCCTTTAATACTGCCACACAGACTGCTTCATTTCTTGTTCTTTGTGGAACATAAACACTTAACAGATAAATCTTTCAATCTACCTTTTTTTTTTTTTTTTAAATCAAAAAACCTCAACTTTGCAGCTACAGAACAGTGACAACCCTGAAGATTTTTTTCTCCTCTGTCAGGTTTCTGTTTAATTACTAGGAAGGACCACCCCACTGAAACTGCCTCCCTGCTGGTGCTCCTGCTTTCCATTCAGCCATATCCAACCAGCAACATAAGGCAAAGCAAGTAGGGTCATGCAAAGTTCTCACTAGACCTGAAAGAATGCCATCTACATACTCCCAATCAGCATCAGCTTCTCATTCCTCCCAGCAACACAAGCACCTTGCTGACTGTACTCTTTCTCCAAACATATGAATTGGAATTTCCCTCTGCCTAGGAAGCATTTACCAGGTTGGGCTGCTATGGGTAGAAAACTTCTTACCTCTTGGGGAAAGGCACAGACATAACAATAGCACCAGATAAAATAAGCCATGCCCACAGGTCAGTGAATCCCAAGAAAATAAATATGCTGACAACAATAAATTTTATAGTTTGCAAGCATAAAGACATTTTTTTTCTGTTGCCAAGTAAAAGTAAACTGCACTCCAAAACAGAGACGATATTAGTACGGTATGCTCTTAAAAGCCAGCTGAGTCTTACTAGTACTTCAGGGACTAACTGTCCTTCAAGAAGATTTAAATTAAATAACAAAAAAACAACTAACCAAACCAAATATTTACATAGAGGCCAATCTTTCCTGCTGAGGCCAGTTCAATCTTGATAGAGGTCTGTCACAGAGCTCTAAGAGACAGGCCACTGCTGTTTATTGGGACCATCTGGAATCTTTCAAAACCTGTCCAGATGAAATGTACCCAAAGGTCTCTTTTGACTGTAGCTTCAGGCAGATTAATTAGAAAAGACAAAGTGCATAAACACATACCATGTTCTGGCTTGGCCATTCAAAGCAAGCAATAAATAAAGAGTGCTCTAGAAGTACCAAAGTGAACTTATGGAAACACAGTAAATACAAATTAGGACTATTAGTGCTACTTACCCTGTAGTTCTGGGCCATTAGCCCAGACTATGTGCTGTTGCCCCTTTCCTCACTAAAAGGCATTCAACATCAGTCTCTCAAGGACTACTTCACAAGTACCTTCACTCTCCTCCCCAAAAACCCAACAAACTCAAACAAACTAAATACTCCAAAAGCTTTCCCAGCAGTCAACCTGTGACATATTTTTGCCAACCAGGAGCATAACAACTTCTTGCTATTTCAACCTCCTGCAGCTCTCATGTCTTTCACAAGACATGCACTCTTGCTCAAAAGCAGGCTGCCAGATTGATCGCCTACAACTGTGGACACCTATTGACAATGCTGTGGCCAGCAGGATTCTGCTCCATGCCCTTATTCCTTGTCTGCCCATAAACAAATATCTTGAAGAGTCAATAACAGGCCAACCTATAGAGCTGCCCCACAGGTGCTCAGAGGAGGTGTGGAGATACTCATCGTAACCTGGCTATGTCAGAGAAGCCTAGAAAACTTCACCAAGCCAAAAACTAATATTTTATTTCCTAGCTTCATCTCTCAGGAACTTGAGTGTACCTGTATACTCACACTTCTCGTGGAAGTACTCAAGCAAGACCTGATTCTGTTCATGGATGAACCATTACTCTAGTACAGCCCTGTTCCTTTTCTGAGTTACTGTTTGACTGAAATTATCCTGAGGGTAGGCAGGAAGTCCAGTCCAGTGAAGAGTAGAAAGACTCCTGAGTCTCCTTTAGGAAGGAGGCAGCAGACAGAATCACACAATGGTCTGTGGTTGCAGAAGACCTCAAAGATCATCTGGTTCCAACGCCCCTGCCACCAGCAGGGACACCTTCCACTAGACCAGGCTGCACCAAGTCACATCCAACCTGGCCGTGATGCTGCCAGGGATGGGGCAGCCACAGCTTCTCTGGGCAAACTGTTCCAGTGTCTCACCATCCTCATAGTGAAGAATTTTTCTCCTAATGCCTAACCCAAATCTCCCATCAGTTTAAAGACATTTCCCCTTGCCTTGTTACTACATGCCCTTGTAAGAAGTCCCTCTCCATATTTCTTGGAGGACCCCTGTAGGTACTGGAAGCTGCTCTAAGGTCTCCACAGAGCCTCTTCTTCTCCAGGCTGAACAAGCCCAAGCCTCTCAGTCTGTCTTCATAGGAGAGGTGCTCCAGCCCCCTGAGCATCCCTGTGGCTTCCTCTGGACTTGCTTGAGCAGCTCCATGTCCCTCTTGTGTTGGGGGCCCCAGAACTGAATGCAGTACTGCAGGTGAGGATCTTAAAAGAGCCAAGTAAAGGAGGAGAATCCCCTCCTCAACCTGCTGACCACACTCCTTTTGTTGCAGCCCTGATTATACTTGGCTTTCTGGGCTGCAAGCACACACTGTCAGAGAGACTGCAGGAATCATTGACTGTAGTTTGTGAGATTTTAACCAAAATAATGGATTGAAGGCTCTGGCCCAGAGATCATGCTTTGCTCTCAGATGAGCAGCTGATGGGCCAAAATGGCATTACCATGTCTAGCAGCTGTACCACACCACCATCCTGCATTCCTAAACCCAGGCAGAGGGTGCAGAGTGCAAATGTGAAACCCATTCTTGAATCCAACCTAGCCTTTGCCAATTCCTCTCTTAAATTGTTAATACCTCAAACATATTATAACCCTCCCTTTCCTAGGCCCCAGCTGCTACAATTTGTAAGATCAGGCATCTCAAAAAAAGAATCATCGGACTGATTCTGGTCCTTGGGTGACATTGAGAAATCTTTCAGGAAAGATGTAAGATTAGTGCTGTGAACAAGTCATGGCAGAAAGACAAGTGGGGTTTTCCCCATTAGGAATAGTAGATGTGGAAGATTCCAGAAAAGTAATTAGATGCTGTCATTACTAGGGGAGTTCTGCTTGCCATACAATGCCAGGAAAACACTAGCTGCTCACTGTTAGTAAAACTGAATTTGTCAGGGAAGGAAGCTAGAGAGTACCCAGGGAGGGACCGCCACCATGACTGCTGGAAGACTTGAGCCCAGTGCAGTATCATTTGTCAACTGGTGTACAGCAGTAGGGATGATCTCACCAGGCCAGTGTCAGTGGCATATCCTTTGAGAAAGGCATCTACTTACTAAGAAGGGGAAAGTGTGACTCAAGTGAAGCTGAGGTTAGTGCTCTACCCGGAGAATATGCTACTGTTGGTTTGTCTATAATAAGAGAATGTGAAATCTCTCATGTGAGTGTGCCACATATTTTGCTGTCATTTTCTCTGAATAGATTCTTGGAGCTAGAGATCTGTGTGTTTTTCTTTTTGTCCCTGCTTCACCCAGCAGTGGATGATGGCCACCTGACCCCAATTCCCAACCTTCTCCAAAAGTTGCCATGCAACCAGCACACCTGGCTCACTATGAAAGGCTCATTATAAATGAAAGTATTACTGAGCAGCATAATTTCTGAAGATCCTCACTAGGTATATGGACTACAAACCACAAACTCGGAATATAGTGACGTAGGCCATGCATTGTCACTTGCAGGTGACTCAGAATGTGAATCATTTAGATTCTGTGGAATATTACTCTGGAGAATTCTGCAGAATATTCTACCCATAGTATTTTATTTACAGTGCTCTTGGAACTCCCCAAAGAGTGCTCCAAGATCTAGAGGATACAGATAATAAAGGAATTTGTCCTTGAGAATACAGCAGCAATGCCTCTGTAACATAGTAGAAAAGACAGAACATTACACTTCAACCTTGAAGCTGAACTGAAAGGCAATTCAGCCTCCACAGTCAGCACTCTTTTCCTCGATTACTACAGGCTTGGGAATTACAACTACGGTGTTCTGTCTCAAAAGAAACTAGGTTGAGATACACAGGTTCATTTCCCACATGCCACCACAAAATAACAAAGTTATCAGGACTCACCACTGTGTCAAAGATCAGTCTTAAACCTGAAAAGACAGGCCTTGCGATTTCTCACTTAAAACATGCACGCAAACAAACCAACCGAAAACCATACATACAAACGTTTTATTGTCCTTACTTGGGCAGGAAATCGGGAAAAAGAGGAATTACAGTTTTTAAAAGCCTGAATCAACAGCATCACCTAGTGGTGAATCAAACGCCACATACAAAACCTAGTCTATTAAAAAACCCCACATAAACCAAGCAAACAAAAAAAAAAAGCGCTCTTACTCTTTCGTTGAAGGAAACATTTAAAAATCTACTCTGGCTATAAAAGCAACCACTGGATATTCCGAATAGCAGAAGTGATTTCAAAGAAAGTGCAAGCTATTCTTTATTTGTATACAAACTTTTTTCTGCTTTTTAAACTTTCGCTGCCCATTAACACCTAACGTCTAGATATAAGTTAACTACAGCAATTGATTGTTACATTCATAATCTTTAAATTCTGCAACTCAAGTTACCACTATGTCCTGTACTACTATTCTGCATTCTGCACTGTCAATTTGATTCATTAAGCATTTCTAACATCTCTAATGGATGTCTCCTCTTCAGGTTTTTAAGGCGGAAAGCACCTTGCAAATTTACTTGGAAACTTTAGAAATTCTATTTCTGCTTTACATCTGCATCTTGTGCATGTAACCATGTATTACTATAGTTAAACACCTAATTTTACCCAAGACAGAAACTATCACCATTGTTCTAGAATGTATTTCTCTGTGGTTATTCTTGCTTGTTAATACTTCAAGTTAACATCTGGTTTTAATATTTTCTTAATAAAGAAAGCAAGAATCTGCAAAGCCAGTTATACTTCACAGTTCTGCTTCACAGTGAATCGCAGTGCAGAACTTCCTAGCTGATACTGACTGAAACCAATAAGCCCTAAATGGTGCATTACAGCATTGTAGGACCCAGCAATTCACACCTGTAGGAATACAGCAATGAGACAAACAATACTTAGGGAGAGATGAAGTTGCTTTTCAAATCTTGACTAGCTTATATGCAGCCTTGTGGGTATCAACCACACCACTCCACAACACTCCCTGTTCTGCTGTGTACAGATTACAGCTCTTGGAGGTACAAAGCCAAGCAGCCACAAAAATTTGCTAAGACATCTACAGAGAAATATGCTAGCACAGCTAAGAAGACAGAGGGATCTGAGGAACACTGGCAACAAACTGATTTGCAACAAACTGGGTTTCATCGGAGACATAAATGGACATGAGAGAAAGAATTGTATATTCTTTCTCTTACGCACTAAAAGTGACACAACAGCATTTTACGGCGCAAATATTAAAAATGTATGTGTATTTGAATAATCAGCATGACTTTTAGTGACTTAAAGCTTCTGGAGAGTAAGTACGTCACATTGCATTGAATTACCCAATACAAGAAAACATAAACAACAAGAAGAAAGTACATTAAATGGGTAGGGGCATCAACCTCTAGAGAAATAATACACGAGACAAAAACATAATTAAACCTGAAAAACAAAATTGTGGAAAGTAGCTGCAAAAAGGGAATGGAAAATTTCGGACATGATCTCTGACATTTAAATTAGGCTACTAAGCTAGTATTAAATCAGATACTAGGTAACATTAAAAAAGGTTTATTTTTATGGGCACAGCATCTACCTTATTACCATACATTTGTATCTTAGCTGGCTGGTAGAACTGTTCCCTATTACAGAACATCTTCTTCCTTTTGTCATCACTTTATCACATCCTGATTTCCAGCCTCGAGGAGCTGTATTTCCCCACCTTACCTCCAGTGCTCTCTTGTAGTCACCCAAATGAAAGGCACAGTATCCCATCCAAAGGTCAGTATCCTCCTCCTGCTCACCCACCTGCCGTTTAAACTTTGTAGAGAAGAAATAATGTAAGAGATTTGTCAACTGCCACACAGTTTATAAAGCCCCACAGATAATCAAACTAATACTAGGCCACCTTATCTCATGGACGGCTTGACAGCTATGGATGCTATAGAGATGGAGCTGCTCTAACGTTTCTGAGGGAAGCAGCTGGCAACTCTCACATGCCAAACCTAGTCCTGCGAACAGAGGGGAAAACTGCTGCAACAGGGCCTAATGGATGCGAAAGGAAGCGAGGGGAACACAAGGCCGGGGAAGAGATCGCCTTGCCCAGCAGCCGTGTCGGGACAGGCCTGCCAATAACGATACCGCTCTCCCGAGGGGAGCGGGAGAGCCGGGGAGCGACGGCGCCCTCGGGCTGAGGTCTCCGGGGCCGTCGCCGCCGCTACCTCCAGCAAGGCGATCGCGCCGGTGAAGTCCCTCAGGGCCAGGAGCTCTTCTAGCTGCGGCACCTTTTTCCCTTTCTTCCTCCGCCCGTCTAACGGCGGCGGGGTATCCGCCACTGCCGGCTTGGCCCGGGAGAGCATCTGGACAAAGATCAGAGCGGAGCCTCAGCAGATGTTCCCCCGTCAGAGATGGGGGAAACGCCGCGCCCCCCGGCCCGTCACCTCTCACCATCCTGCCGCCGAACCCGCACCCCGCGCTCCGCCGACGGCGCCGTTGCCAGGGTAACCGCGGGGCAGTGGAAGGCAGCGGCGCAGGCCCGAGAGCGGCGGCGAATAGGCGCCGGCTCGCGACTGGAGCCGCCCCCCCGGGTTCCGCCTCTACTGCGGCGGGCGGCGGTCTCCGGTCTGCGGAGCCCACGCGGGACGGGGACTGGAGGGTGCATGTCCTCAGTCTGTCTTTAGTCAGTGGCACGCCGGACAAGTAGGCCTAATGTGGTCTAATTTCAGCTGCTGGCACTTAATCCCCCGTAAACACAGATTCACATACGGGTGCAGAATAGAGAGTCCCCTCGCTCAGGAAAATAATTGGAGTGTATGATGGAGACGAGAGACACCAGAGAAATGTACTGATGGGCAACTGGTTTGCATGCTACCACCCCCTTTTGTCCCCTTGTCCTGTGTTCCATACTGGTTCCTCCCCAAACCTGGAGGATCCTGTCCCGGTTTCTGCTGGGATAGAAGTAATCTTCTTTGTAGTAGCTGGTACAGTGCTGTTTTGGATTCAGTATGGGAATAATGCTGATAACACGCCGAAGTTTTAGTTACTAAGTAGCGCTTACCCTAATCAAGGACTTTCCCCTCTCTCATGCTCTGTCAGTGAGGAGGGGCACAAGAAGCGGGGAGGGAGCGCAGCCAGGACATCTACTCAAACTAGCCAAAGGGATATTCCATACCATATAACACCATGCTTAGTATATATACTGGGCGGGGAAGTGTTAGCAGGAAAGGCTAGGCAACAGTCAGTGGGCGGTGAGCGCTTGTACTGTGCATCACTTGTTTTTCTTGGGTTTTATTCCTCTTATTTTCATCATCATTATTATTATTAGCTTTTTTCAATTATTAAACTATTCTTATCTTAACCCATGAGTTTTACCTTTCTTCCCTTTCTCTTCCTCCCACTAGGTTAGGAAGGGGGAGTGAGTGAGCAGCTGCGTCATACTGAGATGCCAGCTGAAGTTAAGGCGTGACGAATGACAGTCGCTTGACAAAGCTGTATCCTGCTTAGTCTAGAGCAGAGGCTAACTTTTATGCTGAAAAATATATGTTCTGTCACTCTGAAAATGAAGTCCTTGAGAGAAAAGGTATGAAATCAACAGTTAAGAGGAAAGATTTCTTACTATTTATTTTGGTAGTGTACAAGTTAGATAGATGAATAATATTAACTTTTAAGTGTGTATGTGTTAGAAAAGGGTTAAAAGGAAGAAGGCTTTCTTAACTGAGCTAGATATTTATGATGCATCCCATATTTAGCTTCATCTACTGGTATGTGGTAACCACATACCAGGCTGCTGGCAGTATGATGCAATTTCATAGAATAATAGAATTGTTAGGGTTGGAAAGGACCTTAAGATCATCTAGTCCCAACCCCCCTGCTATGGGCAGGGACACCTCACACTAAACCATGTCACCCAAGGCTATGTCCAACATAGCCTTGAACACCGGCAGGGATGGAGCATTCACAACTTCCTTGGCCAAACCATTCCAGTGCCTCACCACCCTTACAGTAAAGAACTTCTTCCTTATATCCAATCTAAACTTCCCCTGTTTAAATTTGAATCCATTATGCCTTTTCCTACCACTACAGTTTCTAATGAAGAGTCCCTTCCCCAGCATCCTTATAGGTCCCCTTCAGATTCGGGAAGGTCTCCATGCAGCTTCTCTTCTCCAGGCTGAACAGCGCCAACTTTCTCAGCCTGTCTTCATATGGGAGGTGCTCCAGCCCCCTGATCATCCTTGTGGCCCTCCTCTGGACTCGTTCCAACAGTTTCATGTCCTTTTTATGTTGAGGACACCAGAACTGCACACAATACTCCAAGTGAGGTCTCCCAAGAGCAGGGTAGAGGGGCAGGATCACCTCCTTTGACCTGCTGGTCACGCTTCTTTTGATGCAGCCCAGGATACGGTTGGCTTTCT